>ML783653.1:296949-312338 GCA_009831015.1 Picea engelmannii
CATGCACCACATGTTATCCTTGCCCACGTCAGTGAACAGGGCCTCCTTGTAGCTTCCTAGCAAAGAAGCAGTAGCCAAAGGGAGACTTCCATGTCCTACAAGAGTAGAGTTGACCATAGTCTTTCTAAATCTCGAGAATCAATTAATGAAAATGCGAAAGGTGCATGAGACATCGTCTCCTCCCTTAAATGGAAATCCAGGAAAAGACAAGCGCATAGGTGACTATTAGTCCTTTCTGACAAAGATCACATCCATCAAAAGACTGCATGGGCAGTCTGCCCAACGTCTACATGCGCAGCCTGAAAGAGAAGCTCCTCAATGTAAAGCATTGATCTCCTGACATGATGGTGTTTCAAGGAGTCCGAGCTAGTTCCAAGTTTATGTAGGAATTTTTTCCATTTTTGTATCTATCGAGGGTAGACCTAGGCTCCCAACTGTAAAGCTCACTGAGACCTCTGGTTCTTTGGTTATGTATATTGAATTGAGACTGTCAAATCAATGGAATTCATCTTCTCTTTTCCTTTTATTTTTCTATCAAGCGGTTTTAACACGGAATTGGAGGATCCAATCGAGGGTGAGATGTTGTAGGATGGTTTGATCTCTGCAACATTTTCACTAGTTCCAAGAAGTCTCTTTTTCTTTCTGTTTCTCTTCTTGCATTGAATGATTCAGAATTGGAGGATCTAGTCGAATGGTTTTGGCTGCATAGTATCATGAAGGTTTGATCAGTGTGCAGTCATAGCCATGTCATTTAGGCACATTTCAGTGTCTTGTTTTTCTTCTCCGAGTTGCTGGAAGGCCTGACGCCCAGAGAATTTTCCTCCTCTATTCATCTAGACCTTCCTTGTACTCTCACTTTAACTCAAATTCTTGATTGAAGTTAGTTGTGGTCCTCACTTCCCTGTTCATTTCAGGCCTAGTTTTCTAAGTTGAACGATATTGTTCTGAGTTTACTCCCATCCGATAACCCCTTAAATCAAACTGTGACATATAAAATGATGGGTATCAGGCTTACTCCTGCTGCAATCTAGGAGTGACTCTTTGTGCTAACATTTCTGGCGCCGTTGTTGGGGACAAAGTTGAAGATTTTCCTTGGGATTGAATGACATTGGGCTTCTTATTCCGAAGGTGCATCAGGTATCTAAGCCATCCAATATTCCTGTTGTGCACCTGGCGACTCCATTGCGACGACTCCACTTTGGTGGATCTTTTGTTTCATTTGTGGCTTCCCGAGGTAGACACATGTGGTCTCATCCAGATCTGCCTCTAGCTATTCCTGAAGTTGACCTAGAGAATATTATCAGAAAGGAAAAGGCCTCTCGACAAGGATCTTCTATTGTTGAACCATGTACTTCTCATAATATCCCATCTTCTTCTGTAGAAACTCCTTTTTCTACTCCTCACACCCTTGTCATACCTACTGTTGGAGTTTCTAAAACTTTAAACTTCAGGAGTGTTCCTGTTGAGTTTTCCCCTCCTGGTCTAGTGTTGGAGGGAGAAATCCTTGTCACTCCTTTCTCCCCTGAAGTTGTTCCTTGGTATAGACCCAGGACCACAGAAAATTTTCTCACTCCGAGCTTTACCACCCCTCCTCCTATTACTGTTGTTGCTACTATGAAGAAAGAAGCCTCTGTTGACTCAAGCCATGTAGCCTTTTATCTGAATCCTCTACTATTTCCTTTCCCTCCTGTAAGCTCTGTTTGAATTTCCCCTGTCTGAACACCTTCTCCTCCTAGTTCTCCTCCACCTAATATCCCTATGGTAGGTTCTAACACCCCTGTAAACAGAATGGATGCCATTGTGGCTGCGAGGTATGCCCCTCTAGTTCTACCTCAACCCTTGAATGCTCTCCTTGGTGGAGATTATCTCAAATACATGCCTAAATTCACTGGAGAAGAAGACATAACTGTTGAAGAGCACCTTGTTTCCTTCTATAGTTATGCAGACAACCTGAACATTGAAAATGAAGATGTCTGGATGAGCATTTTTGTCTAGAGTCTGGATGGTGAGGTTAGGAAATGGTTCAGGGGACTGACCTTTGGATCTATTGTTCGAATTGAAGATCTAGATAATGCTTTCTTAAGATAGTGGGGAGATAAAAAATATTTCATGTATTACACGACAGATTTTGGTTCCTTGAAGAAAAAGAAAGGTGAGTCTGTCTCCAACTTCTCCAAAATATTCAACAAGATGTACAATAAGATCCCTGCTAAGATAAAACCCTCAGAAGCCTCTACTAAAATTAATTATGCTAGTGCTTTTGAACCTGATTTCTGCCTCCTTCTCATATAAAGAAGAGCTACTTCCTTGGATAACATGCAAGAGGTAGCCTAGAAGTAGAATTCAATGTGTTGGCAGTTAACAGGCTGAGGAGAAAGTCTGACAGAGATAGAGGGAAAGGAAATTCTGAGGCCTCAACTGCTAGTTATTCTATATCTCACCCCCAAGTGGATGAATTGACTAAGATGGTGAAGTCCTTAACTACAGAAATGGAGAAGATGAAATTTGAAGGGAAGCAACATACAAAAATCCCCAAAACGTTGATAACAAAGGCAACTTCAGAAGGATGGATAACAATGTTCCTCAAATGATGCCAAGGGAACAAAGGAACAAAGATAGAGATGATCAAAGGATCCAAATCCCTCTCCAAAATAACCTTCTTGTTGATGAGGAAGGAGAGGAGATAGATGAGATTGGTCCTGAAATCCATTGTTTTGGGGACACCTCCCCTTTCCCCCATTTGACTCAATATGCATATGAAGAGTCTCTTATGAATAGTCAAATCAATGAGTTGAGTAAGGGGGAGAAGACCAAAGACAAGATTCCTAACAAACACAATCTCAGATCAAAGAAGAAAGAAGAGAAGTCTGATCAACCCCTTATAGCAGAAAATCCTGTTAAGCAAGTAACAAATATCACCAAAGAAAATAAAGCTAAGAATATCTCACCAATAGCCAAAGATCCTGCCCCTGAGGTGAGAGAAATTTTGAAGCCCCCTTCCTCCTTCAGTTTTGAGCATGAAATTAAAAAGATCAAAATCCATGTCCCCCTTTCAGAGCTTTTCAAGCATGAAGGTTTCAAAAAATCCTTCTCTAAGATGTTACAGCCTGAGCCACCTTGCCATTCCACAGATTCAGTAAATATCCAAGATGAAAAGCCAACATTCATCCTATGTCCCATGGTAGAAGACATATATGATTCATCCCCTCCCTTCTACACATCCTTGAACATTCATGACAAGGTGTTGCATAATTGTCTTATGGATTTTGGGGCATCTCATAGCCTCATGCCCAAAACTGTCATGGAAGAGCTTGGGCTGGAAGTCACAAATGCCTATCATGATTTGTACTCTTTTGAATCTAGGAGAGTGCAATGTATCGGAGTTATCAAATATCTGGTGGTAACCTTGTTTTAGTTGCCCATGAAGAGTGTGGTCATGGACATCATGGTAGCTGATGTTCCTCCTAAGTTTGGCATGTTGTTGTTAATATATTGAATAAAAATACTTGGAGGAACCTTGCAGATGGACCTAACCTATGATACCATTCCAGTATTTGGAGGGGAGCACAGAATATTGTCAGTTGGCTTACATTGTAAGTGATGAAGTAGATCCCACCAATCATCCCATCTTTTCCCTTGACACTGATTTGGGATCCAGATTGTTGCAGCTCACCAACACCCCTGAGCCTCCTCTTCAACTCAGAGAGAAGCCAATTAGCCCCCGTGAGGATTCTCCTTCAACTAGATCTATGTGGAGTTTTTTTTTTGATGGAGCTTCTTCTAAACATGGTGTAGGAGCTAGAATAGTTTTTGTGTCCCCTTCTCAGGAAACCATATCTCTGTCATACAAATTAGAATTTCAAGATAACAATAATGTGGCAGAGTATGAATATCTTGTGTTAGGTTTGAGGGTTGTAAAGGACACGGGAATTAAAAAAATATCAGTGTTTGGCGATGTTGAGTTGATCACCTAGTAGGTCAGAAATAGCTATCAAGACAAACACCCTAGACTCAGGAGCTATAGGAATGAAATATGGGACCTCATTGATAGTTTCTTCTTGGATTTTAATATTTCATTCATCCCTAGAGAGGAGAATACACTAACTGATTCTTTGTCTGTTTCAGTAAGAAATTTCAGAGTTCCTCTGCTACCCAAACTCAGAAATGATATAGAAGTAAAATACAGGCCCTCCATACCTGACAATGTCAAGCATTGGAAGGTTTTTGAGGATGATCTTGAGATCAAGAGGCTCCTGGAGACTGCTGAAGAATTTTCAGCATTGCACATTGATCAAGACTCTGTGTCAGAAGAAGACTCTCACTCATATACTTTTCTCAACAAAATTGTTGATAATCATATTGTTCAACTGCCCAACAATCATATTCCCAAGGGCTTGGTTCCTTTGGAAAGGTTATTTGACAGAAATGATGTGGGAGTAAAGGGAAACAGTCTAAGGGATGATGTCGATGTAGTTGAGTGCAATATTGGCACATAAATGGATCCCAAGTTTGTCAAGCTATTAAGAAGCCTATCAAAGGAGCAGAGGGAAGAATACATTAAGCTATTGAAATAATTTGTTGATGTGTTTGCCTAGACCTATGAAGACCTCAAGACATATGACACAACTTTCATTGAGCATAAGATCCCACTGAAAGAGGAGGCCAAGCCATTCAGGCAGAAACTAAGATGGATTAATCCTATGTTGTTGCATGTCATGGAAAGGGAGGTAAATAAACTGTTGGATGCCAAAATCATTGTCCCTTTGAGATATTATGAATGGGTGGCCAACCTGGTCCCAGTAAGGAAGAAGAGTGGAGAGATCAAACTCTATGTTCATTTCATAAATCTAAACAGGAGCTCAAAGAAGGACAATTACCCTTTACCAAATATGGAACAGATATTGCATAGCATAATAGGGGAATCCAGAATCTCAAGGATCGATGGATTTTCTGGCTATAATCAGATCTCGGTTCTGCCTGAAGACAGTGAGAAAAAAACATTCACAAATCCTTGGGGCACATTCGTGTATGCGAAAATTCCCTTTGGATTTATGAACGCAGGGACAACGTTTCAGCGAGCCATGGACATAGCCTTCATTGGGGAGAAAGATCAGTTCGTGGTGATTTATCTAGATGAGATCGTAGTCTTCTCCATTTCTGACAAGGAGCACTACTGACACTTAAGGAAGTTTTTCTTGAAATGAAGAAGGTTTTCCCTCTTCTTAAACCCCAAGAAGTCTCTCTTTGCCATGAAGGAGGGAAAATTGTTGGGCCATATAGTATCAGCAGAGGGAGTGATAATTGATCCCAATAGGGTGGAGGCAATTCAGACCTTACCACTTCCCAGGTCCATAAAAGAAGTCCAAATTGATTTTGGGAAAGATTAACTTTTTGAGGATGTTTGTCTCAAATTTTGATGAGTTGGTGAAGCACATCACAACCATACTCAGAAAGGAAATTGAAGTAAACAGGACTACTGAACCTAGGGAATCCTTTATTCAAATAAAAAGGGCATTGACTAAGGCACCTGTGCTGATCAGTCCTGATTATTCCAAGGATTTCCTAATTTTTTCCTTTTCTTCTTTTGACATAGTAGAAACGATTGTATTGCAGAAAAGTGAGGAAGGACGAGAGAAACCCATTTCCTTCTTCAGTAAGGAATTAAGAGATGCATAAGTCAGGTATGAAATCATGGATAAACAATCTTATGCCTTGGTGAAGGCTCTAAAAGTTTTTAGAGTCTATGTCTTTCACTCAAAGGTGATTGCATATGTTCCTTCAGTCTCTATGAAGGACATTCTCATACATCCTGACATAGATGGGAGAAGGGGTAAATGGATTGCCAAGATCCTTGAATTTGATCTGGAGATTAAGCCCACCAAGTTGGTTAAAGGGGAGGGTTTAGCCAAGTTGTTGGATGAATCCAATTGAATAGCCTTGGGGGTTAACTTCATCAATTATTTCTCAAAAAATCAATAGGATGAATTGTCTGATGGCAATCCTCAATACAGTGCTACACTAGTAGAGTGCACATGGTATAGATATATTATATATTTTCTGCTCGAATTAAAGCCCCCTGGTGAAATGGGGAAGAGTAAGGCAAGATATTTAAATCTCAAAGTAGTCAAATATTGCCTTATTGACCAAGTCTTGTAGTGGAGAGACCCTTTAGGGGTGTTTCTGAGGTGCTTGAACCCACAGGAGGCCCAAAAGGTGACGTTTGATTTCCATAGCAGCCTATGTGGGGGACACCATTTCTGGAAGACTATAGCCCACAAAATTCCCAGGGCTTGGTACTACTGGCCCACCTTATAAACTAATGTCTACAGAGAGGTCAGAGCCTACATCAAATGCCAAATATTCTCAGGAAAGCAACAACTCAAATCTCTGCCACTAAATCATGTAGTAGTGGAAGCACCCTTTCAACAATGGGGGTTAGACTTCATTGGAGAGATTCATCCTTCTTCAAGTAGTCAACATAGGTGGATATTAACTGCAATAGATTATTTCACCAAATGTATATAGGCTATCCCCACTAGGAGTGCTTCTCATAAAGTAATCATTGGATTCCTAGAAGACATCATAGCAAGGTTTGGCTACCCCAGCAGAATTGTCACTGATAATGATGACTCTTTCAGGTCTAAGCATCTGGTTAAGTTCTGTGAGCAGTTTGAGATTTCACTGATTCGTTCCACCCCCTATTATCCTCAAGGAAATAGACTGGCAAAGTCTTCCAACAAAAGCCTAATCAAGCTCATTAAAATATTGTTGGAAGATAATAAGAAGGCCTAGGATTCAAAGCTCAAATTCGCTCTATGGGATGATCGAGTGACAACCAAGAGGTCTTCAGGAACCTCCCCTTTCCAGCTTGTTTATGGGACAAAAGTTGTGTTTCCCACTCAGTTGGCGCTACCTATAGCCAAATTCTTTCAATATTATGAAGGGGAGACAAACCATATGATTAGAATAATTTATCAACTAATGGAAGTGCAACCGACTAGAGAGAAGGTAATGGAAAGAGCTCATGATCATCAGGAGAAGATCAAACAAGCCTTTAACAAGAAGGTCAGGAAAGAAGATTTCCAGTTGGTAGATCTGGTACTTAAATGGGATGCACGCAAACAAGATAGAGGGAAACAAAACAAGTTTGAAGCCCTCTCGATTGGACCCTTCAAAATCTCTAAAGTATTTTTAAATAACACCTACAGGTTGCAGGATTTGGAAGGCGAGGAGGTTTTTAATGACCCTATGAATGGGCATTTCCTGAAGAAATGTTTTGTTTGAGCCTTAGAAGGCTCCTTTGTTTTTGTAAATATTGTGTTATGTTTGTCTTTGGTTTCAATAAGGGACTCCGTTGCCCAACAACAAGGCACTAAAGCTGCAAAAGGAGTTCTTGGCAGCCCACAGGGGGTGTGCCATCCCCCATGGAGCCTGATGTTATCACCTAATGTTGTAAGGAGGATGTTTTCCTAGAGAATTCCCCTTTGGTGAAACAAATGACAAAAGCGGGATGAAAACCCACTTGTCCTAAGTTTCGTGAACATGCGCGTATGATTTAAATTGGGCATAGATCTAGGTAGCCATGATCCATGGGCATAGATCTATGGACGAGGTCTGATTCCTGACCGCCCCCTGCCATTCTGCCTTTTACGTCTGGGGGGCCGATATGGTGTCGCGCAAGTTTGAACGACTGGGATTAAAGTGCCCAGATCTATGGATGAGGTCCAATTCTGGACCCCCCTTGCTNCCTCCCAAGCCCTCCCTCCAGTCCTATCCTTCCATATGTACCCCACTCATCGTCTTCCCGACCTATCACCGTCTCGACATCGCTCATCGTCCTCTCACCTCATGCTGCATGTCTCCCACTGCCAGTCACCTCCTCCCTAACTGAATATCTTCACTCTCCCTCTACCATCACATCCTCCTTCCTTGCCAAGTCAGCACCATACACCCATCCTCTACCTTTCCAGGTGTCGTGTCCTCTTTTATTTCATCCCTCTTTCTCTTGACACATATACCCCCATGTCTCCATCACTGGCTACCTCCACCTCAGTGTCCATAAGTCTTACCACTCATCCACCTAATCCCTTACTTTCCATCGCACCTGTCCATATGGACTCCCTTCCCCTCACTCCCATGCCACGCAGATTAAATCACCACTTCCTGTGTCCCCTCCCCCATTAAACCACTTTGTGTCTTGTGCCTCATGTTATTGTCATCCACGCAGTGAACATGGCCTCCTCGTAGCTTCCCAGCAAAGCAACAACAACCAAAGGGAGACCGCCACATCTTGCAGGAGCAGATTTGACCAGATTCTTTCCAAATGTCGAGAATCAGTTAATACAAATGCAGAAGGTGGGTGAGACATCATCTCCTCCCTTAAATGGAAAGACGGAAAAATACAAGCGTAGAGGTGACTGTCATTCCTTTCTAACAAAGATCGCGTCCATCAGAAGACTGCATGGGCAGTCTGCCTAACATATGCATGCGTAGACTAAAAGAGAATCCCCTCAATGTCAAGCATTGATCTCCTGACATGATGGTGTTTTAGGGAGTCCTAGCTAGTTCCAAGTTTATGTAGGCATTTTTTCCATTTTTGTATCTATCGAGGGTAGAACTAGGCTCCCGACTGCAAATTGCACTGAGACCTGTGGTTCTCTGGTTATGTATCTTGAATTGAGACTGTCAAATCAATGGAAGTCATCTTCTCTTTTACTTTTATTTGTCTGTCAAGAAGATTTAACACTCAAAATTGGAGGATCCAGTCGAGGGTGAGATGTTGTAGGATGGTCTGATCTCTAAAACATTTTCACCAGTTCCAAGCAGTCTCCTGTGCTTTCTGTTTCCTTTCTTGCACTGAATGATTCCTAATTAGAGGATCGAATCGAATGGTTATGTTTGCATAGTATGATGGAGGTTTGATCAATGTGCAGTTGTATTCATGTCATTTAGGCACATTTTAGTGTCTTTTTTTTCTTCTCCGAGTTGCTGGAAGGCATGATGCCCAGAGCATTTTCCTCCTCTTTTCCTCTAGACCTTCCTTCTACTCTCACTTTAAATCAAAGTCCTGACTGAAGTTAGTTGTGGCCCTCACTTCCCTGTGCATTTATGGCCTAGTTTTCTAAGTTGAACAATATTGTTCAGAGTCTACTCCCATCCGATCACCCCTTAAATCAAACTGTGACATATAAACTGATGGGTATCAATATTACTCCTTCTGCAATCTAGGAGTGACTCTTGGTGCTAACACTATGTTTCCACTATCTGATCAGTGGATGCTTGTTCCATGCAGTCATGGTTGAGCTCTGTTGTTTTCAAATATTCTTCGATCTTAGAGGTGTCCAATAATGTGGGAAAATATGGCTGAAGGAGGTCTGCATTGAGTACAGGATGCAGACCAAGAAAGGGTGGAGTGTTGAGCTGGAAATCATTTCTACCCACAACCTTGGTTATAGGGTAAGGCCCATAAAGAAGTGGGAGAAGCTCCCAATGGGTCTCGGTGAGATGCTCCTTCTAAAAATGTAACCAGACTTTGTCGCCAACCTAAAACTGGTGTGGTACCTTGTGTTGCTCATGGAACTACTTGTACTTAGCATTGGATTTCTGCAAAATATTCTGGACCTGTTGGCAGATGTGTTGAATCTGCTCAATGAATATGGTGGCTTTGTTGATCGAAGACTAATCAGGGGAAGAGTCTATCTATGTTGTGGCAGGAGGAAATGCAACATCAATGGGTCCCAAGGGTTGGAATCCCATACAAACCTGAAATGGGCTATGGTTGGTGGAACTATGGAGAGCCCTGCTATAAATGTGTTGGACATATGGGAGACTCTCGTCCCATCTATGTGGATGCTTAGAATTGTACATGAGAAGGATGTGCACAATCATATGATTGATAACCTCTGTTTGGCCATCGGTTTGGGGGTGGAAAGAAGTGGATTTTGTGATCTTGGTGTCCAATAGAGACCAGAGACTTGACCAAAAGGTGTTGAGGAACCTATTGTCTCGGTCGGAGATGATTTTCTGTGGTATCTCAAAGTGAACCCACACTCGTTTGAGGAATAGATTAGCAGTATCTACCACTGTGACATTCCTCTTACAGGTTGTGATTATGTACATCTTCGAAAACTGATCAACGACCACAAACACAAAGTCATTTCCTTGATTGGTGGAAGACAAGACAGACATGTAATCCATTGAGATGGATTCCCAAGGCTTCTCGGGAGTAGGAAGAGGGGTGTATAAGCATTGCTTCTTGATAATTGGCTTGGAAATGGAACAAGTAGTGCAAGATATGATATCATTTTTTATGTCCTCTCGAAGTTTTGGACAATAAAAAAGTTTCTGAAGAATGACCACGGTTTTTTCCATGCCAAAATGTCTTGCCACCCAACTGTAGTGGGCTTACCAAATCATCTTTGCACACTCTCTTGTAGGAACACAAATATGGACTAGGTGGAATAAGAGTCTATATTGAATGTGAAAATCACTGACAGTTGTGCTTGTACCCAAGTGATGATAGTTGGTGGAAAAGTTAGGATCTTGCTGATAAAGTTGAGGCCACTCAGATGCTTCATTCCCATAGGAATGGAGCATAGTGGTGAGTGCAGCCACATGAGGCCGATTGAGGTAGTCAACGACATGATTGGAGATATTTGTCTTATACTTATTTTGAGATGGAATTGTTGTAGGTAGGTGTACCACTTTTAATGGCGATCATTTTGTAATTTCCTTTATGTCTGTATGAACTGCAGAGGCTTGTGATCAGTGTGTATGATCATCTCTTTCCTCAGAATGTAATGTTTCAATTAACAACAGACTTGTACAATGGAACATATTTCATTTTCATAGGTGGGGTATTTTCAAATAGTATCAGAGAGTTTATCACTATGGTATTCCACTATATGCCTGTGCAGAGTGATAAATACACCCATAGCATATTCAAATGCATCAGTCTCAATCTCAAATGGTTGTTGTAGATTGGGAAAGGCGAGTACTGGAGCTGAGGACAAGAGGTGCTTCAGATCATCGAATTCTCGTTGTTTCTCCCTCCCCCACATGAACTTGGCCCTAGCACCTCCTTTTTTCACCTAGCTGAGGGACCATGCAATATGGAGGAATCCCAACATGAACCGTTGGTAGAAGTTGGCTAGTCCCAAAAAGCTTCGAAGCTCGATTAGTGTGGTCGGGGCTAGAAATTGACAGACTACTTGGAGTTTAGCTATATCGACATATACCCAATTCTAATTGTTGACGCAAGTTTGATCAGACCATGGTCCTTCTAAGGTTACCAACAAAAGGTACCAAGTAGTCTAGAGAATTGGAATTTTCATGTTCTCTGAAGAGAAGAAGTCTCACCTGAAGCGTTGTGTTGAGCTCCAATCTACCCAAGTAAATTAGAGTGTAAATGATTGTCAATCCGGCTTTTGTAAAACTTAGAGGCACGTCCAAAGTATATGGATTTAGAGATAGTTTTTATCTTTAATGGGGATAAACCAAAAACCTATTCTAAGGCTGAATGTGAAAGAGATGCTAAGCTTCTATTCAAAAGTCATCTTCATAGATCTCATAACAGTGATCAACACTTGTTTTTCTAAAGAGTAAAAATAGTAAGCATTTAAGAGAAAGTTTTAAGACCTATCAAATGTTAGAAGAACAAAACTCTTATTCAAGAGATGCATTCATTGTCTTCTTTCATATCATCAAATCAAATCAAAACACTGAAAGCACAAATAACTCAAAAGCATTCAAAACTATCTTAATGCTTGAAGTCAAACTACACATTGAGTTCTCATTCAAGAAACCATTCACAATATGAGTAAGGCTTGAAAACATTAAGCATGTAACTGAACTATGAAATTCATCTACCTACAGCAAGATAAAACTCATCTACAACAAGGAAGATCTAAAACATGTACTTGAAAAATAACACAAGGAAAGAGTGTACTAGTTGGCAATGGGGGCCCTCCAATGCTTCCCTGGTACACTTTAGTTGACTTCAGCTAAGAAAGAAATCCAGTAGCATTCAAATCACCATAAGCATTCACATGAACAAAACACAGAGCTGATCTTCAAGAGTGCAAATTCTCAAGTTTCTTCATTCATATCAAGAGTGTCTTACTAGTTTAAGCTTAAGAGTATTTATACAAGAGTCTAAAAACCAAAAATGCTAAAATGTCTCCTAAATATCATAATTAGATCCACAATATCCTAGGAGGGTCGAATGCCTCCTTTATATCCTCAATATATGGTCAAAATCCCACGAAATCCAAAACTGTCCAAGATTTAAGGTTGAAACAGGGCAATTTCTGCTGAAGTGGCCCTGTTTGACCAGCGTTGACCGGACATATGGAAGTTCAGATTTCGAATTTGATAGCTCATTATCCATCCGTGTACATCAGGGAACATGACCCAAGTGTTATATTTTTCCCAGGTGTCCTATAAGTATACAAACCACGGAGCATTTACGGGATTTGGTCAAATCCTGTAATTTCTGGTAAATTTCCAATTTTAATGCTAAAATTTATAAAATTCAATTCTTAAGCTAAAAATGAAAAATATACCTTGCATAGGCTGTTTCATGGAAAATGTGGAATGAAATGAAGGAAAAATGGATAAATAAAGAGGCAAAAGTATGGTTTATGGAAGCACAAAAATGGACTCAACATCTCCCCCAAGAGGAAGTCCTTGCATGTCCTCATGCACAAAAATGTCCCTGACCTGTGTCACTGATCTTCTGTTACTTCTGCTGCCTACAATAAAGTCTCCACATTCCCCTGAGCTGTATGAAGTGATTTCATCTTTTGATACTTCTCTTTCTAAGCCTTTTTCTGCTGGAACCACTTATAAGCTTGTTTGGAAATTAACTTATTCTGTTTTTGAAGCTTTTTGTTTTTCTTCTTCAAAGTGTCATTTTCCTCTTGTGTTTTGTGGCTTTGAGTTCTCAGCATTTCATTTTCTGTTTTGATGTATCTTTATAAGACTTCAATTTCTTTGATTTTTCTTTTCATCTTTATTATTTTCTTGTTCTTCCTGTCAAGTTTAGATGTAGATGTACCAACTACCTCTTCCATTTGGGGTTCTTCTTTCATGTCCCTGATTAGTTGTTCCATATTCACTCTCATCTGTTCATAGGTAGAGGTTTCCTATTCCTCAAAGCCATGATTTTCAAATGATTGTGCTTCAAGTGTCTGAATATGTTCATATTGTGCCTGCTGTGCTTCATCGTCTTTCTCTTGTATTTGGCCTTTTTGAACTTGTGGCCGTTTTCTTGTCCTCCTTTCATAAGTGGTAAAAATTTTGTCTTTTTCCTCAAGTTCCTTCTCTTTTAATACCATACTTCTTGTTTTTCTCCCCCCCATAGGAAGTTTTGGGCTTGTTGCCTTGGGGTGTTGTACCTCTCCTTCATCATCAGTCACTACTAGAATGTGCTCCTCTCCTTCTTCCTCTTTTATGGTTTCAAAACCATTTTCAATGGTAAACTTTTGCCAAATCACATTTTGCTTCTGAATTTCATCTTTAATAATCATTTTGATAAGACCACAGTGATACAAACTCCTCTTTGTGTTCCTTCCCTGTTTCTGGACAGTCTTGGCCATTTTGGAAAGGCTTTGTAAGAGAAAGTAAGGCATATTGATCTCATAGTCACCTCTCAAATGCTATAGAGATTTAATATGATATATATAAATGATGCTAAACCTACCTTCACAGGTTATGAATTTCTGTATAAGGTATGCCAACTCATCCCAGGGATGGACCAACCAACTCCTTGGGATTCCTTTCTTCCAGTTTACTGCTGCTACCCTTGACCTTGAAATAAAAGGCACCCATGATTTATCCTTGAAATGTTTGGTTTTAAAATATCTCTCCCCTATCTGTGGTAGTCTAGTGAAAAATGCAAGGCTATCTTCAGTTATCCTGATAGTAAGGTTCCCAACAGTAGCTCTCTCTCCATCAAATGAGTGAGCAAAGTCTAAGGCAATTTCTTCACAAAATCCATCAAATTTTTCAAAAAAACTTAACCATTGTTTCTATTCCAGAATTTGCAAGCAATCTCTGTGTATTTCTGATGCTACAAGCCTTCCAGGTTCATATCTTGATACCATATTTCAAAATTTTCAAAAAACAAGACCTCAAATATTCCCACTGTTTGAAAAAAAACTTCAACTTTGCAATTTTTCTCAAACTTCTAGACTCTGTGTGAATTTTTAATTTCTGTGTATGGTGTTCAATAAGAGTTTCTGTTCAAATTAACAAAAGAAATCTCTTATTTTTTATCCCTAAGCTTGTTCTCTGTTCATGAAAATTTTTGCACAGGCATACCTGGTAAATTTGAAAAATTCTCGGGCTCCTCTGTCAAACTCTGACTCAATTTCCTTCTTCAAATTTGGGCTCTGCTAAATCATGGACTAGCTTGTTTACAATTGTATCCAGAACGTTGAATTTATACTTGGCTGTGTAAATTCTGAGTTCGGGCTTACCTTCAGAGGTCGACTCCTATTTTGATACGTTTTCTGGCCTTGCTTCACAATGTACCTCTTCAATTCCCCCACGTTTTCTTCCACATAACGAAATATTGTATGTTGACAGTGTGATTGTCAACATACAATTCGTTTTCTATCAGAGGATTTCAGAGTAGGGACGAGTCAATGTGCTATAGTGTAGGGATTTAGGATGCGTAGGAGGAGCAATGAACTAGAATGTAGGGATAACAAAATAGAATATAGGGATTTGAAATGTGTAGGGAGAACAATCGGGGTGTGTAATTCGAAATGGTGGTAGTGTATGCAGAGGTGCGTCGGCAGTTCAAATCTCGGGGCATGCAAGGTGAGACACAGCATGCATATTTGGTGAGGCTCAGCACATATTAAAATGAATTGAGTCGTTTTACTTATATGAAGAGGGAAAAACGTTGGTGGAGATTCATTTTTGAAAATGGTTTGTACATCAATCACAACTGAAGGTGTAACTCTGATCGTACCTTGTACTCTTCTCCCCTTTTGAAATTATTATGAGATATGGTTTTAAAGAATGATCATTTTTCATATAACTCCCGAATTTCTCAATTCCTTCATCAAATATGAACTTATTCTTATAACCCCTTTTTAATGTATGCAAACCATCTTGATTTATGCAACGATTGCCTTAGTCTGTGTATGTAACAGAGTTTAGACAGCTTCAAAACAAACTCTATGTTTTGGTAAAAAAAAAAACAATCCCTCCTTATAACTCCTTTGGAAACAAAAAGTGGTTCTGTTGAGTACCATTTTAAATGCTTTTGAGGATGTAAAGAATGGAGTGATGAAAGGGTAATGTAGGGAGAAAGGAAGGATAGGGCATTTATCATTCCTATCTTAGGAAGAATTTTCAAAATTAAAGCATTAAAAAGG
>ML783653.1:339618-357447 GCA_009831015.1 Picea engelmannii
GGGTTAACCCACTTCTAATTTCTCCATTAAATTTGTTACTGAAATAATTTATTTTGTATTCACTTTGAATTATAATACACTCATCACTTCACTTTATTATTTACCTTTTAAAATCTATTAAACCACTTTGACTACTTTGACCTTTTGGGGCTTCTAGATTACATATGAAGGTGCTCCAACTTCGTAAGGCCATAACTCTCAAACTGTGAGGAGTTATGTGACGTTCCACATACCACAAGATATGGAATGACATGTAATATTCATATAGAATAGTATTACCTAAAAATATATCAAAACTCATACAGTTATCCATCAAACAAACTTTAGTCCATTACCCAAACCTGGGTTCTCCAACTTCTTATGGCCATAACTCTCTAACCGTGAGGAGTTATGTGACGTTACACATACCACCAAAAATGGCATGAGAAGAACTATCCATATAGGATAATTTCACTAAAAAATTCACCGGCCTTCATCTCATTATTCCACAAATAATCATGAGTTCTATAACCATACTTCTATGATAACTCAATCCACAAAGCATCTTCCTATGAGGGATTTCACCATAAGGGGATAAATTTGGAGTTCATCCATTTGTACTTATTATCAACCATGACAAGACAATAATGAGTCACATTTACATCAAACAAACTTGGGTCCATTACCCAAACCTTTGTGCTACTGGAATTCTCTACTGAACTTTCTCCAAGGGTTCATGTCAATCACTAAGGGTTGACATCAATATACAATATCACTCTCCAATAGTTGGCATCAATGACAACTAACATTCCATACCAACTATCCATCAACCTAAGCCAATTGTCTGACACATTCAATATCTGGATTCTAGTGTGCACATCCTCCAAGGTTTGGTTTCATCTAGCGATGATGCCCATCCAATCGCTAACTTCTTGAAAAATCCTTGTGCACTCAGTTGTTTTCTTAGGTAGTGTTGCATGGGCATTGTTTCCTTCCAACACTATATTCTCCATTTTATTCTGCAACTTCTAAGGTTATTTCTATGCTTCTTGTTGAGTTTTCCGTAACTGCACTTCTAGATGCTTAGCGTGAATGGCTAATTGTGACCATGCTCCTTGGAGAAGTTAAATATGATTTTATGGCTCTTCTACATCACTTGCTTTGGGCAATGGGCTGTGACCTTCTGAATCTCAAGCTAGGCTTCAGGAAGAATTTCTTGTACTTGTTCCATTTTGTGCTCGACTTGGACCTTGGCATGTTCCTCTTGTTGTCTATATGGTTGTGTAAGGAATGATTCCTCCCTTGCGACCTTGGCATACCTCTCAGCCTATTGAAGCATATGATCTAGTTGATCAGTTGATTCTCTGATCAGTCCAAAAAAATCTATTGTTGGACAGTGTGCAAGGTCAGCGGAATATGGTGTTGCATCCCTGGGTTCTCTAGTCTGCAGTGGAAGTCCACTAGTCGTTGACTGTTCTGAAGGAATATCCACTTCCTCCTCCCTTGCGGATGGTCCTGGCACCAACCTCAACCTCAACGCTTGTAGAAAAAGTGTCAGTACCTTTGTTCTAGCCAAGCATAGTTGCAACAATTATTTTCCCTGTCGGGGGTTTTGGAGAACCATCTCCATCTGTTCCTGCATGGATGTTTCACTTTTCCTAGAGGTTGACTCTGGTTCCTTCTGAACCTCTTGTATCTCCTTCCCTTTACTTGCATCTTCTTCGTGCGTTATGCTTTCCTGGACACCCTCAAACTGGGTCGTTGAGGGGATGTGATGGGTACGTTGAGCTTGCGGCTCCTTCATTGTTTGAATGTCCCTTTTCAACACAAAGGTCACAATCTGTTGGTCTTGGGCGTTTGGGTTTGAACCAGTCAGTTGAAATTTTTTCTCTAGTACTTCTGGATTTGGAACAAAAACTTCTGGTCTCAACTTAGGCAACTCCTGGTTTGGTTTTGGGAGTTTTCTCTCTGTGTGTTGTTGGCCCTTGACCAATTTTTGAAGAGTACTTGGTCATACTTGACCACTTTTGGGACTGTTACAGCTTGCCAAGGAAGGAGCACAACATGGAGTAGAAAATAAGGAAGAAAGACCTATTTTGGGGTCTATTTAGGGTTTTTGGGTTGATGTAATGGGAAAGGGATGTCGGATCGTGGGTTTACCCATGTTTAGGCCCATTTTGTAATATATAAATATGAAATATAGATAGTAAGATAGAGGAGAGATAGTAATATAGTACATTTGTGTGATGTATGAATGGAAGCTTAGTGCTAGAATTTGTATCTGTGTGATCAAATGTATCTTAGAGAGCTCTGTGCATGAGATAGGAGAGCTAAGTGTAGGTTGTTATAGTCTTTTTCTGAAGAGAAAGGAAGAAGGATCTAGCGAGCTGCGCAAATATTTTGTCCTGTGCGAAGTAAGGGTCATTAAAGCTCTGTGTTGTAATTGATTGACCAAGATAATATAAAGAAGACTTTGTGGATGTAGCCCCAGGGTGGGGGTGAACCACGGTAACTGTGTGTATGGTTTTTTGTGCTTCTCTCTTATGTATTTATCTTTTTCTTGGCTAAGTGCTTGAAGTGGTTAAGTAGATCTAGTATGCTTTGTGTTGTTGAAGAATGAATGAACATTAGGTCTGATATATGAGATGCTTAATGCTTGATCTGTTGAATCTAACCTATCTTTCTATGGATAAGTACTTAGTATAAGTATTCACTGTGATTCTTTATGCCTTCTACAAAGTTGATTAATGAATGTATATTAAGGAATAATTGATGCTAAGTACGTTGTAGGAAATATAATCACAGATCTATGTCCCAGCTAAGGTTGCAGACACCTGAGTCTTGCAACCACCCCTTCCTCTACCTCAGGTGAGACTTCATCTGCTTCACAGGTGTTGCCAAAAGGGCTGGTAGTTAGGGCTTTTTTGGTGCACTCTTTGTAAATCCTAACCTTGTATAATGTCTCCTGTAAATAGATATTCATAAATGAACATAAAAGATACAATGGCAAATACAAATATTACACAGATATTTTTCCCCTGGAAACCCAAACCGGGAAAACCATCATATATTATATTCATTCATTGTGTTACATTGTCTACAATACAATATACATATAGGAGCCAGCGGCATCTAGAACCCTAACCCAATGACCTGGATTAGTCCAAAACCCTAATTCCTTAACCGGAAATAGAAAACCATCGGCAAAAACCATGTGCCGAAAAAACCACCTAAATACATGACACATTTCTCAAGGTAGGTGTCACGTTTCCTGAGGTAGATTTTTCTTTTTCCAGGGGAGCTGCCCCCGGACCCCTGCGAGGGGGTGTCTGCTCCCCTACACCCCCCTAGGGGGGGCCTAGCAGCACCCACTCTAACCCCCCTACGCACCCGGTGCATACGCTCAGGCACTACTACTCGTGCAAAGAATATAACACATACCCAACATTCTCCCACTTGTTGTTTTCTTTTCATACAGGGGGTTATAGGGTTGCATAGTAAAAAATCCAGAGCAACAATGCCCATGGATCCTCTACACCAAGAGAACTTCTTAGTTCTCACTGATTTTGTTAATGAGTCTGCAAAATTCTTCAAAGTGTCCACCTTCATCAGTGATACTTTATTTTCTTCAATCATGTCTCTCACAAAGTGATATTGAACATCAATGTGCTTTGTATTTGAATGATAAGTAGGGTTGTTCGCCAGAAAAATCACACTATGACTGTCACACTCTATCCTTATATCTTTCTGTACCAACCCAATACCTGAACACAATCTTTGTAACCATATTGCTTCCTTACTCGCATGAGTGGCTGCCATGTATTCAAATTATGTAGTTGAAAGTGCCACTACAGCCTGTCTTTTCCTCATCCAACTTATTGCTCCTCCAAATAGGTTAAACACATACCCACTTGTAGATCTCCTACAATCCAAATTTCTATCCCAGTCTATATCCACAAAGCCATGTATATCGACCACTCTGTCCAATCCCGATCTTCCTTCGTAGCACAATCCATAGCTAGCAGTGCCACACAAATACCTGAAAACCCTTTTTACTGCTATCCAATGCTTCTTCCCTGGTTCTGACATATACCTTCTCAAAACTCCCACTGCATGTGCAATGTTTGGTCTAGTACAGACCATTGCATACATCAAACTGCCAACTGCACTTGCATATGGAACATGAGACATGTCCTCCTCTTCTTCATGTGTCTTGGGACACTGATCCTCAAATAACTTTACACCAATAGGAATAGGAACCTTGACCGGTTTACATTCCTGCATATTAAACCTCTGCAATATTGTCTCGACATATCTTGTCTGATTTAACCAGAGTTTCCTCTTTTTTTGATCTATTTTAATTTCCATGCCCAAAATGAAATTTGAAGCACCAAGATCCTTCATGTTGAATTTAGAGGACGACTGAGTTTTCACATCCTGGATAATCTCCTTGTTGTTTCCTATAAGCAACATGTCATCCACATACAAGACCAAATAAATCAAATGATCACCAATTAATTTAGATTACACACAGTGATCCTCTTTGCTTCTTGTGAATCCAAGTCCCAGCATATAAGTATCAAATTTTTGATACCACATCCTTGGTGATTGTTTTAAACCATACAGGGACTTTTTCAACTTGCATACCAACGCCTTCTTTCCTTTCACAACATAACCTTCTGGTTGCTTCTCCATATCCCCATGCAGGAATGTTGTCTTCACATCCATCTGTTCTACTTCAAATTCAAATGCAACAACAACAGATAACATAAATCTTATAGAGGTTAACTCGGCAACAGGAGAAAAAATATCATCAAAATCAATTCCCTCAACCTGTGAATAACTCTTTTCTACTAACCGAGCTTTGTATTTCTCCACTTTTCTTTCTGCATTCAGCTTCTTTTTAAATACCCATTTTCTGCCAATGGGATTTCTTCCAGTTGGAAACTCCACTAGATCCCAAGCCTCATTCTTATCCAAAGATACCATTTCTTCTTCCATGGCCTTTTTCCAGAGATTTCCATCCTCTGAATCCACTGCCTCCCTGACAGTTCTAGGATCATCATCAGTAATAGACAAAGAAAAATTTGAATGAAAATCATATGGACTATACCTTTTTGGTAGCCTTCTTTCTTGATCCGATCTCCTCAATACTGGAGTATGAGGATCTTCTTCTTCTGATTCATGTTCTTCTATAGAGTCTACTTCATCATCCTTTAAATCAAACTCTATCTTCTCTGGTTCTTCCTTACTTGGTAGGACTTCCTGTTTAACATCCTTCATTTCTCTAAATACCACATCTAGGATATACACTACCTTCTTAGTTTTTGGGTTCCAAAGCTTTTAACCTTTGATACCATCTTTATAACCAATAAAGTTACATTTTTCAGCCTTCTTATCCATCTTACACCTATTTTCCTTTGGAACATGAACATATGCATCGCAGACAAATACCTTAAGATGTGTGAGAGAAGGTTCCTTAACAGTCCATACCTCTTGTGGAGTCTTGTCACCCAATGCTGATGAGAGTGATCTGTTGACCAGATAACATGCAGTACCCACTGCCTCTACCCAGAATTCTTTCCATAACCCAACACCACTGAGCATGCACCTTGATTTTTCCATCAACGTCCTGTTCATCCTTTCTGCAACTCCGTTCTACTGAGGTGTATATGGAGTAGTCTTCTACCTTGCTATACCACACTTCTTACAAAATTATTCAAATTCATTCCCGCAGAACTCTCCGCCATTATCCGTTCTTAACACCTTAATTATTTTCTCTGTTTGATTCTCAACAAGAGCCTTAAACTCTTTAAACCTGTCAAAGACTTCAGATTTCTTCCTGAGGAAATATATCTAAGTTTTCCTAGAGAATTCATCTATAAATGAGACATAGTACATAGATTTTCCTAATGATGGGACCGACACAGGTCCAAAAACATCACTATGAACTAGTTGTAAAATTCCTTCTACCCTCATTGCACCAGAGGGGAATCTTACCCAATTCCGCTTCCCATATAGACAATGTTCACAGAAATCAAAATCCAAAGAGTAGTTAGACATACCTTCAACCATACCTTTACTATGTAGTAGTCGAAGACCCTTCTCTCCGATATGCCCCAGTCTTTGATGCCACAACATAACCTTTTCTCCAGAGACTGTAGGAGTTCTTTCTTCTCCAACTCCAATATCAGAAGCAATGGAGCTATTACACCCATAACTAATAGTGCTTCCTAGTAGCTTATACAAAGTGCCAAACCGAACTCCCTTCATCAACACCATTACTCCTAGAACCATCCTGCAAGTTCCCTTTTCAAAAATTGTTTTTACTCCTGCATCTTCCATTTTGCTTACAGAAATCAAATTTCTGGCCATACTTGGGATGTGTAGAACACCAGGCAGTGTTATAATCCTTCCATATATGAGTCTCAACTTTACCCTTCCTCTTCCTATGATTCTGGTTGTCGAATCATTACCTACGAAAACATTACCTCCATCATACTTTTCATATTCGTAGAACCAGTCCCTCTGGGGAGTCATATGAAAGGATGCACCAGAGTCAATCAACCATGCCTCATGATTTTCATGTGTGCTTGAAGAGGCCAAGTACACATCTCCTCCTTCTTCCTTGGAGGTCTTTTCTTCTGTAGAATAAGATTCTTCAGATCCCTTCTTTTTCTCAACTTTGGATCTACACTGCTTCTTGTAGTGGCCCTCTTTTCCACACCTCCAACATACCCTTACAAACTTTCTAGGAGATTTATATCTACCCTTAGACTTAGATCTCCCACTTGAGAAATTAGATCTATTTCTTTCCTAGGAACGTCCTCTTGCAAATAATGCGTCTGTGCTATGTCCTTCCATATTATTTTGTCTCATCTCCTCTGACAACAAGGATGAGACCACTTCTTCAAACTTCAAAGAAGTTGTATTACTACCTATGGACACAACTATAATATCCCACGAGTCTGGTAAAGAACACAACAAACTGATACATTTATCTTCATCTAAAATTTTAATCTCAATAGATACTAACTGACTTACCACAGTATTGAAGGCATTCAAATGCTCTTCCATCAAGTTGCCATTTCTCATCCTCAAGTTATACAACTTCTTTCTCAGTAATAGTTTATTTACCAGGGACTTAGACTAATACAACTTCCCCAATGTTTCCCATAAATCCTTGGCTGTAGCTTCCTCTGACACTTTCAGTAATACTGAATCAGAGAGACACGGTTGGATTGTTCTCTTTGCCTTCCGATCCATCTTTTTCCAGTCATTTGAAGAAGTTCCTGTAGGTGCAGTACTTGGATCTACCGCAATCCAATGATCTCTGTCCAACAAAAGATCTTCCATCTTGAGCTTCCACAACTCAAATATTTTCCCATTAAACTTCTTGATCTCCATCTTCGAATTGCTTGCCATTTATTTTCACCTGAAAAACAATATTGCATATCTCCCACTGTAACAAGGCTTATAACAGTCCCAAGCCAAACCCTTGACCACAAAGGTGTTCCCTTGAAGCCAATAAAGATATGATACCAAATGTAAATCCTAACCTTGTACAATGTCTACTGTAAATAGATATTCAGAAAATAACAGAAAAGATATAATGGCAAATACAAACATTACACAGAGATTTTTCCCCTGGAAACCCAAACCGGGAAAACCAACATATATTATATTTATTCATTGTGTTACATTGTTTACAATACAATATACATATAGGAGCCAGCGACATCCAAAACCCTAACCCAATGACCTGGATTAGTCCAAAACCCTAATTCCTTAACTAGAAATAGAAAACCATCGGCAAAAACCATGTGCCGAAAAAACCACCTAAATACATGACATGTTTCCCGAGGTAGGTGTCACATACCCAACACTCTTGAGTGTTGAACCCTGGGTCTGCCCCTGTGCAAACAAATGGTTTTTCTTCTAGGACCTAGAACTGTGATTGTTGGGAACTGAAGAAGAAGAAGCTTTGTGTGAAATAAGCTCTGTGTGCAGATCTATTACCCTAGTGCACAATGTTCTGTTTGACCTATGAAGCTTTGTGCCAAGGAAAGAGGTTAGATCTGAAGAAAGAGAGGTCAGATCTGAAGGAAAGAAGTCATATATGTGAAGAAAGAGAGGTCAGATCTGAAGGAAAGAAGTCTGATCTTTGAAGAAAGAGGTCAGATCTTCAAGAGAAAGGTAAGATCTGTAAGATCTATGCCTTGATAAAGGTAATAATAGTTAAAAGTCTTAGATCTGGAAGCTTTGTGCTCTGCAGAAGTAAGATAAGTGAATTTGTTTTTGCATGGATCTAGGTATGTTTGATAGATTCTGTCCTAGCTTCAAAACTAGGGCATTAATAGATGAAAGAAAATTTGATATGAATAGATATGATAAATATAGTGATAGATATGTTATACCTATGAATCGAAAGAATTTTTGGACTAACAAGTGGATGTAGGATCCTAGAAAAAAAAATTGCAGGCTAGCCCCCATGATCCTGGTGCGCAGTCCAGAAGGAGTTGGGGAAAATCTAAACGGATGAGAGGATTAACCCTCTATTATAGTTGTAGATGACTGGGACATCTTGCTAGAGAATGACCTGGGAGAAGACTTAGCTGCCTCTGTTGTAATGATATGGACCATGAAGTATTGGATTTCCCTAGAATGATTGCTAGGCTTGAGAAGATAAATATGGAACAAGCCAACCCTAAGGGAGATCAAGAGACCAATATTATAGCAGAAACCCAGAAAGAATCATAAAAGATATTGCTACAGATGAAAGATACCTTGAATGACCACCGACATGTTAGGCTATCAAAGATATTCAAAGAAAAGGAGAAAATCGAAGCAAGAATAGGGGACTTCGACATTGATTGTACTCTTGATGAAGAAGCACAAGTGAACATTATGCCAGAAAGAACTTGGGAGGCTATAGGGAAGCCTGTCGTGATTCCTTCCTTAGGAGGAACAAGTTTCTTCGGAGGAACGCTAGTAACCCTATGTGGAAGGCTCGCCCAGATACTTATGACTGTCAATGGAACTTTGACAGAGGAAGACTTTGAGATCATTAAATTTGTTGACGACACTGCCTCATTTACCATGCTCATAGGAAAAACCTGGATTGATAGAGAATAGGCCAGACGAAGAGAAGAAGAAAAATCTTTGGAATAGAAGAAGGAAGAGTTAAAATACTTTATGACTAGAAGGATCACGCACTTGATTGAAGAACAAAAGAAAAGATCCCATATATTTAATATTAGTACCTCCGGTGTCGAAGATAAGAGAACAATTGAGGATCTACAGAAGATCGAGTTACCTATTTTTGATACAGAAAAGGTATTATCAAGGAACCATAAGAAATATTTTCCACAACATGAAGTAACTAAGACGACAGAAGATACACATCAGAATGGTAAAATAATTACTGAGATGAAACTCACTGGGAAGAAGGATAGGAAGTTAAGAAAGAAGAGGGATAATACCGTAAGGTTACAAGAGGTTCTAGAGGACACTTCAAAACAAGAAGAATTACATAATTGAAGATTCACCGAGATATCAGAACCATGACAGAGAGTACTTCACCATGACGAAGAAATATATCCGTTGGAACCAATATACCCATTCAACCGTTTCTCTGAACAGATCAAAAAGTAGTTATGGGTTACCACTAGACCATTGGATAGCACCAGAATGGATAAGAATGGAGTTAATGAAAGCCACAGGTCCGTTGCAAGCAGACCATTGCTGAGATTTCCTACTTAACCTGTCACACAATGCACCGAGAATACTTTTTTCCCACTAAGAATCTGAAGTGCAAACCCTGAGATTTACTTACCCTGAGATCATTGCCTTATTATTCACTGTCATCTCTGAATTCCTGTTGCACCCGATCCCGCTGACCCGAATTTGTATGTCGAATTAGCTCAACACTACTAAGAAAATTGTTGAAGAAGTTCTAATTGATTTAATGACTGAGAGAGTCATGTCAGAATGCAGAATGTCTATAGGTGTACATGCATCGTCCTCGGGTGCACTACCAGCTTCCCCTTCCACTGCCCAAGTAGGACCATCCTGACCACCTTCGGAAAGACGGTCTAAGCTAGGAAACGACTTCGCCACTGTGAATATGATCCCAAGCATCTTACCTAAATATATCCCACCACTAGGTGGACCCGTAAACCAAGACTCTGTACCTGGAGACTTCGACTATGTTGTAGTCAGTATGTACCTCTCGAAAGGGGTGCACGCAGTTCATGTTGACCAAGAGAAGATCACCACCCTAAAATTCAATGATTTTAACCTTGGATATCGCAAGGTATACATTATTCTAGCCCCGCACAAGTATTGGACTATTACAAAAGGAAAGAAACCCAAGATTGTACCGCAACAATGGACCCATAACCTTGTGCAGTCAACCCTCCTCAACGTAATGAAGATTCCATATTTTGGGAGGCATCAGGAAGTAAATGCCTGTGTCCGACTCTTGTTGTCCTGCTACCACAGAGGATACCTATGGTTGGACCGGCACATCACTGTCGATCTAATTCTGATCAATCGGATCACTGGGCTAAGCATGTAGGGCCCTGACCTGCAGGACATTTACTCTGGAAAGACCGTAGATTGTGCTCTTTCTCAACGAATAAAAGACACATAGGGTGATCTGGAGAAAGGCACGCGAGGTTACAAGATAGCCTCCATTGAGAATGCAACAATACGCTTTGGTTTCCAGTTGATCACAGGCAATTTAGTCTGAAAAAACAGACCTACACAGGTGACCGAATTTGTAGTTGACCTCACAGGGAAGTGCGCGAAGGGACTACAAATGAACTCGACAAAGTACCTCATAAATCAGCTAGAGATTGACTGTAGACAAGCGCAAGACCAAGGGTATGAGTTCCACTTTATCTGGTTGCTCATACTCATCACCTTCATCGCATGGGGACTACCCAAGGGAGCAACGTTTTCATAGATCGAACCCTTCGAACCTTTGGCCATGAAGTTCTGTACATTGTGGTACTCCAACGACATGAAAAAACAGTGGCAGTCCAATGTCGTCTTCCATGCGTACTACACTTAGTTGAGGAATGCCATTCAGTCTACACTGCGCATTACACCCAACACTCTTCATAGGTTTTGACCTTTGATGAAATTTAGCGCAGATCGTCACTTCACCTACATCACGACACGCGCAGATGAGCACAAACAACAACTCCAGTCATATTACAAGATGACAAAAAATGACCTGGAGGAGATTACCAAGGAATGGTCAGCAGACCTCTTTGTTGCAGTAGATCCCGCAGAGATGTCCGACGTAGATAGCATTGAAGCTATGTCGATACACCAGGACTACAAAATCTTAAGAAGGATGTGGAAGTTCAATATATCCACAACACATCCACAAAGACTGCTTCGCTATCACCTGTGAGGGAAGGTGATGAGGAAGAACTAGGGGGCACAGAAGTTGAATAGAGCAAAGGCAAGGTTACCCCACCTAGGGATGCGACATATCCCTCCAATAAAAGGAAGACTACCCCACCGAGGCCCTCATCCAGAAATAAAACTAAGGCCACTTGGACCATGCTTAAGACTATGCTTACCCTAGATGATTTTGACTTCCTAATTTCCGCACTGAATGATGTTTTATTAGAGCTCACGAAAAAGCAAGAAGCAAAGTAGGAGGAGCTATTCCGACGGATTACGAACAAATTTAAAGAAGTGCAACAAGCACTTCAGTCCAGCCAATAAGTTCCTATGGCACCGATAGCAATGGAAATATCAAGAAAAGGTGATGAGCCCACACAGTTACACTAAATCACTGAGAAAATCGAAGCTCACCTTCGACGAGATCAAGAAGACATAGAGAAAGCCACCCAAGGTTTGGTGCAAGCACAGAGTGCACATGATGAGAAACAGAGAAAGGATGCACAGGAGAAACTTGACTTACAAGTGAAATGGGAGGAGGAAAAAGCCCAGTTACAGCAGAGAAAGGACCAGTTTCTAGCAAAGCAACTTGAAACACAGGAAAGAGTTCATAAGGCACTGTGCTTTGCGAAAATCATAGAAGTGAAGATGGAAGATTGTCTTCCATAGTAGGTGACCCAGCTGTAATAAGTAATCCAACAACTTCAATAGTGCATCACGGACCTAGAGCTCTGCACCATGCCTGAAACACCCCAAGAGATAAGAGATCTAAGAGAGGCCACTGCTCGAAGAACAGTCGCCCGATTAAAAACTATGGCTTCAGAATGTAGGCAGTTAAGCACCCGAAGCGTCCAGACCTATGAAACCCTTGCAGATAATCCAAAATTGTAAACATTGGAGGCAAAACTCCAAGAAGCAACGAAACATGCATATGTGCTACAAGCGTAGCTGAAGTTTGTGACCCCAGTCGAAATAATGAAGAGGTTCGCAGAGCAATGGACATCCCAACAACAATTACACACACTGCAAAGTAAAGTAATGGATTTTTCTCAGCGACTGCAACCACTCCAAGAGAAGGCATGTCAAATGTTCACCGAACTTGAAAGCCAGAAATATGAACTCGAACAGGGTGCCATCACTACAGAACAACGACTGGAAGGACCGCTCAATGACACAGTAATCCAATAATTTACTGAACAAGAGGTTGTCGCACTGTAGCAGGTCAAAGTCGCTCAAGCCAAGGTCGAGGTGTTCGAAGTGGAAGTGGTCAGACCTGAGTGACTTGGGATGAATCACAGGTGAGTGTTGGGGGATTGTTGGCCCTTGACCAATTTTGGGACTGTGACATCTTGCCAAGGAAGGAGTACAACGCGAAGCAGAAAATAAGGAAGAAAAACCTATTTTGGGGTCTATTTTAGGGTTTTTGGGTTGATGTAACGAGAAAGGGATGTCGACCCATGGGTTTACCCACATTTAGGCCCATTTTGTAATCTATAAATAGGCAATATAGATAGTAAGATAGAGGAGAGATAGTAATATAGTACATCTGTGTGATGTATGAATGGAAGCTTAGTGCTAGTATTTGGATCTGTGTGATCGGATGTATCTTAAAGTGCTCTGTGCATGAGAGAGGAGAGCTAAGTGCAATTTGTTATAGTCTTTTGCTGAAGAGAAACGAAGAAGGATCTAGCAAGCTTCATAGATATTCTGTCCTGTGCGAAGTAAGGGTCATTAAATCTCTGTGATGTAACTGCTTGACCAAGATAATATAAAGAAGACTTTGTGAACATAGCCTCAGGGTGGGGGTGAACCACGGTAACTGTGTGCATGGTGTTTTGTTCTTCTCTCTTATGTATTTCTCTCTTTCTTGGATAAATGCTTGAAGTGGTTAAGTATATCTAGTATGATTTGTGTTGTTGAAGAATGAATGAACATTAGGTATGATATATGAGATGCTCAGTGTGTGATCTATTGAATCTAACCTATCTTTCTGTGGATAAGTACTTAGTATAAGTATTCATTGCGATTCTCTATGCCTTCTGCAAAGTTGATTAATGAATGTATATTAAGGAATAATTGATGCTAAGTGCACTGTAGGAAAGATAATCACATATCTGTGTCCCAGCTAAGGTTGCAGACACCTAAGTCTTGCAACCACCCCTGCCTCTACCTCGGGTGAGACTTTATCTACTTTTCAGGTGTTGTTGAAAGGGATAGTAGTTAGGGCTTTGTTGGTGCACTCTTGAGTGTTGAACCCTCGGTCTGCCCTTGTGCTAAAAGTTTTTCTAGGGGTTCAAGATGGGTTGGCTCTCGATCAATGGTTTGGGGTGGACTGGTGGTTTCTAGGGGTGGCGACTAGGGTTGTGGTGGTGATGGACGATGCTCGGTGATGATGGTGTATGGAGGGTTGTCAGGCTAAGGTTCATCCTGAATATGGATGACTAGGGTTTCTCGGACCACTGAGAAAGTGCAGGGGATGGAGGATAGAAGGGGTTGGGGGTACAAACATTTACTTAGTGAGACCTCAGTTCTAAATGTTCTCCACTAGTTCTATGATGAATGCAATGATCAATGTCTCGTTGACATCCTTCCCTATCAACATGGCTTTCTCTGGAAGCTGCGGGAAGATCGACAACATTATTTTCTTACAATACAATGGCTATGTCTCCTCCTCCTCCTCAGAGTTCGACTGTGTTGGAGCTTCATTCTTCTAGGCCTCTAGTCCTGAGCTTGACCCTACCCCGGCTTCTTTACCTTTCTTCTTCAGCAGCTCGACATGCAAGATGTAGTGCATCCCCGACTTGTGCAGGTTGCATTTAACTCCCAGCCATGAAATCACCTCTTTATTGAAAGAATCCTCATGAAGGTATAATGATAACATTATCGAATGGAAGTATTCCATGTTGGCATGCCTCATCCATACAAACGTATGATGTTAGTTCATGCTGAAAGCAATATTCCTTGTGTTGCAGTTGACGTGATCTTGTGGAATGCACAGCCTTTGTGTTGCATTGATCAGATCGTTGTACTACTTGGAGAACACTGTGTTATTGAAGGTCGTGTTCTTCGAGTCCTCTCTAGAATGTCAAGGCTCAAACATATTCACAAGGAGCCCCTTGTCTTCTAGCGCCAACGATATTCCAACAGGTGGCTTCCACTTTAGCATCATGAACTCCATCAACATGTATCCATAGCTGAAGGTGCCTCCCTTCTCCTAGGCATCCTTACAAGCCACGAGTAGTTCCTCTAGTAGGTAACTACACCAATTGAATACAACACCATTGGCACAAAAATATTCTACTGACAATGCATCTAGCATGCATTCTCCATTGTAGTATGACCTCATAACCTTACTGGATATGATGTAGTAGCCAGTCCTGACTGTCTCTGGTAGTATGGGGTCAATTTTGGTTGTGCGCCCCCCTCTCTGAGTGTGGAACCTTTCATAGAGGTTGGGTGCCCCTTTATTATTTCCATGATTACTAGAACCCTGGAATCCTTTAGACACATTCTTTCCCTCGAGGGACAATCTAGTAAGTTGATGAATGTCTTCCACATGGATTGGATACTACCTATCCAACCAAAGACTTCTTTCATTAACCTTGTTGATCAGGAACTTGGTGCACAGAACAACATCACCGGAGGTACCTAACATTGGCAGGTATCTAAGGTTCATGAAGGTTGAGTTGAAGAGGTTGACAAATTCATGCATTGGCACGAACTACATGCCTCCCAACTCATATGGAGCGATATTCCAGAAGACATATATGTTCATCTGAGGGAACAAGATTTGGTCTGTTAAGTAAAGATCAAGTATCTTGAACTACTCCACCTTACCCTTTAGATCATTGATGAACTTGACTCGGGGGTCGCAGGGCTCATCTGGTATTGTGTCTTTGGACATGGCAACTTGCCTTCCTCTATATCTTAGCATTGTCGGTGTTGTTCCTGAGTTTATACTTTAAGGCTGTAAAGTATACCGTCAAGGCATCTGTAAATGTTAAAAGGAATAAATTGAGGATAAGAATTGAAAAGGAAGGGTGAAGCAGAATCAGTTTCTCAACTGTCTCTGTCTAGCTTCCCGTTGTTCTTGGATGTTAATATCTCTCTCAATAGCATCCCATGAACATTCTAATTTGACCCGGTTAGTTGTTGTTTGTAGGATGGTATTAAAAAGGTTCAAAGCAATACTGGTTTGATATTGAAGGCCAGGTGTTATCCAAAAATTTGGTCATTGTGATGATGTCATGATGATGGAAAATCAATCTCTTTACCAAGAATACTTTCCTGAGAAAAGTTACAGTTGTCTTCTTCCACAAATCACATTTTGAAACATGTTCGCAGGCTACTTATATATTCTCCTGTGAGAATGCCTGATTCTCGTAGGCCACCTTAAGCTGGGGTGCGAACTTCTTGCACTGTACTCATTGTTAGGGTGCGAACATGCTCTTAAAAGGGAAAGAGATAAAGATCTCGAACCTTCTAGAAGGGAATCTTCTAGAAGGATGAGTTGGCTTTCGAATGGTTATTCAGGTGCTGGCATTCTAGATATCTTGGGATCATTCCCTATCCAAGTAACTAATCTATCTCTTCCTATATATTGAGGAAATTTCTCATGGAAAGGGTGAAGTTCAATTAGCAGCAAGTTATCAAGAGTTTGATTAGAGAATTAGTGCAAGACTGTATGGAGGATTGATGCTACATCAGCAAGAGACAACAGAAAGGTCATCACATGTGGTTGATTTTCTTCATGCATGAGCAAGTGTGTGTGTCAGAGCTAGAAGCCATCGAAAGGAGACCTATGACATCAAGGCTCAGGTTGTAAGTTTCACTTTCAATTAATTAAATACAGTAATATGTAACTTTCCCATAAAGATGATGTCACTTTATTACATAACTCCTTGATCATATGTGTAGACTAGTTATTGAATATATTAATCTGCATTTACTTCGATTGGTTCGTTCTGTTGTGATCTGAACGGGATGAGAGAATTGGAGTAAATCTTGGAACAACAGAGATCTAAGGAAAGCGTTCATAAGGTATGTCCATAATCCTCATCTCTCAGTTCATTCAATAGTCTAGATCTAGGGAAAGTGTATTATTCTGTCCTGTTTTGTTCTAGATACCAGGTGGATCTAGGGAGATCGGTTTGTGTCCGCACTCATAGATTTATCCTATAACAAAATTGGCGACTCCGCTGGGGAACTATCCCTTTTGTCTTTTTGTTTTTTGAACTTTCTGTGGCCATTTGCTCTGTTTTCATTTTTCTCTTGATTTGTTAGTCTCTGAGTCCTCAGGATACCCTGAGAGACCTTCTGGGTCTATAAGCCAGTTTGATTTTTACTTGCTTTTTCAATATTTTCATTAGTTTCAGGGATTCTCGCACTGTGTCCATTAGAATCCTGCGAGAACCTTGAAATTTCGCACTCTTCATATATATTCCAGTGCGAACAGTTCGCATGCTGCATCAAAGTGGCCTACGAGAACACTAGTTTCTCGCACTGTGTTCCACACTGGCCTGCGAACATATTTTTGAAATTTTTGAATTCAAGTTTTGACTCTGTAAATTTCTCATATATGTTGATTTACACCTCTTTGGCTTACTGAATCAGTGACTTACATATATTTTTCTATAGTTGGCTTGTTGGAACTGATCTAGGTTTTCTAGGTTTTTTCTTGCCTTTGAAGCTTGACTTTCATTTCTTAGCTCTTGTTGGTATTTTCATTCTCTCTGACTTCTGGAGTTGAGTGTATATGACTGGCTGAGACCCAGGGATTGGTTGAGAGTTGAGTGTTTGGTGTTTCTCTTGTACTTGTTGGTTCGAAAGGACAAATTTTTCATTTACATTGAGAAGCTCCTTGGTTTGCTTTTGTTTTTGCTTTCATTGAAAGTATTGGATTGGGTTGTTTGTTTGAGTCTTTATAATTTGGTTTTCTTTTCTCATTATTCAGAGTTCTTCTTGGAAAGTGAACTGCATGTTTTCTTTCAAATTTTTGTTTTATGCCTCTTGCGAAAACATTGAAAATCAAAATTTAAGAGTATTGAAGTTTTGAAAAAGACATATGGAACTTGCTCATTGATACATGATTGTTTGCATTGGCATCTGAAAGGAAATTGAATATTGCATTTGCATTGTTGGATTGAGTTTGATTCGGAAATTGTTCTCTCTCTCCCATAACTAGGATTCATCGAATGAAACGAATTCTATTTCATCATATCCTTGCATTATTTGGGTCAGAGTCATACATCACGAGTTTCATTACTGTTACCTTTGAGTAAACAATAGCCTGTAAAAACATTGCGTAATATTAAAATTGAACTAGTAACTCTTTTCTAGGGCTCTTTTACACCAACATTTAGCTAGGCTAGTGCTTTGGAGTAGGAAGAGAGACACACTCTCCAAAAGCTCAAAAACACACAATAGTAT
>ML783653.1:364405-379611 GCA_009831015.1 Picea engelmannii
TGTGCCTTTGAGTGAACCCAGGAATGGGTTGTACTTGAAGAAGTACTATGCATGAGTCATTTGTGCATGAGTACTTGTATTTTTATGTATCATACTGAGTGTGTGTGTTACTTTAGTTTTTCCTTTGATGTTATCTGGTCTCTGCCCTTACGTGACGTTGTGTTTGATTGCCAGATGTCGAAGTATTCGCTACCTTATATTGGCTTCGCCGATGGTGCTAGTCGTAGTACTCGAAACCTAGCTTCCGTTGCATGGGCAATCTATGCCCCAACAAATGAACTCATATCTCTACGAGGTATATGTCTTGGCCAAGCAACCAACAACATCGCAGAGTATAGCGTCGTTATTGAGTTATTGGTTGATGCTATCTCTCTTGGAATTCGTCACCTGGTTGTGCGACTTGACTCGTATTTGGTAGTACTACAGCTCAGTAATGTATATTCTATTCGAAGTCCTACTTTATTAAGGATATATTTGCGGATTCGCCTCTTGGAAAGACATTTTGATTACATAGAATATCAACACATTCCGAGAAGTCTTAATACATTGACAGATGCTTTAGCTAATTATGTATTGGATAGGCATTTAAATCACTCATAAAATCAAACACATTAAAATGTACACCATGTAAAGTAAGCCGGTAGAACCCATGTATATATAACGATCAAAGTTTGTTTTTACAAAATGTGTCCGAAGACCAAAATATCAAAAATTGAAGCTCTTGGCTTCTACAAAGTGACATCACTAATGATGTTCACGATAGCACACTAAGGTCCTAGCAACTCTGCGGAGAAAACGACCCATAGAGGCAGAGACTCCCACGGTGTGACGTTGATCGCTTCGTGGGATCTCCTCCAGAGGCATATCTGGAATATCGGTCATCAAACCCTCTAAGTTCTTCTCCACTGTCAGATAGTCCTCGGTATACTGGGGAATTGCTACTGCTGCCTCTCCTCGACACTGGATAGGAGAACTACTAGCTGGTCTATATGCCCCAACATCTGTGTTATCAATAAATTTTTTGGTGTTAGTCTTTGGATGATTCTATAAAACCAAAAACAATTAATATGATGAAAATACAAAAACATCTAAAAGATAAAAGTTGGTGTACTTCTTACCAATGTATCCCCACTATGCGTCTTTAGGAAGGGCAAGGTTAGGATCGCCACGAAAGTCCAAAATAGCATACGCATAATCCTCTATCATCAGAACCTAGCCTTGAAGCCAATCGAAGAAGCGATCGTCATACCTGACGATCGGTCCTGTCACATGTCTAGCCATGAGTTGGCACCATCGTAACATCCGTGGATCCCTGGGACCCGTAAAGTGCCAATCATCCTGAATCCTATACACTGGGACCCTCTCACAGAAGAAGGACACTAGCAATGATCCATAACCAAACTACTTTAGATCTCCACGCCTGCATTTGGTCAGTTGTTTCTTGAGACTGCGTAGAACTGCGTCGGCCCAGTTGAAGACCCAGGGCTCAGTACACTCGAGGGCATAATTAAAATAGCTCTGCAGAGCCATGTGTGGGGTAGCACTTCCTGCCATATGAGCGATAGTGAAGAGAATGGTACGGAGAGTTATATCAGTCACTCCCCAAATGGCCACTTTCCCTTTTTGTCGTTCAGCCTCTGGCACGCAATACTCTCAGCAATACTCACTCATTTTCAGACCACCCCTTTGGCTACCAGTCAAACTGACGTAGGACCCTCGTCTAGATAGCCCAGTCAGGAAATAGATATCCTCAATGTCGATCGTCAATGTGTGAGCACCGACATTAAAAAACTGCTGATGCGGATCCCACATCCTGACTAAGTGTTCTAGCAATCGAACTTGGGCTCTCATGCCCGGTATGCGGAAATACTTCAAGAGACCACAATATCTTAAAGCGGCAAGAGTCGGAGGGTGATTTTCGGCGGTTGCATTATCATCCTCGTGTTCCCTTTCTCTCCATTCGAGCACCATTATGATGGTTATAAACCTGCATAGAGAACATATGAAGATGATTAAAACTCTCATTCATGGAATAAACCTTTTTTATTGGCTAAAACTTAAAAACTTTTTTGAACTTTGCGCTGTTCGCAGGTGCCCTATGGCACATAGTGCGAACTTCTCGCATGTTGCCTTAGGGCCACCTGCGAGAATGAAGAATTCTCGTAGGGCCCGTATGGGCAGCCTGTGAGAATCCTTCTACACGCCTAGGGTTTGCCAAATGGACTTAAAACTTGAAATATAACCAATAAAATAATGAATTGAAACCATGAAAAGATAGAGAATTGAAAACTTACCAAAACACCACAGACGGCTCGAAGAATGATGGCCCGAAGCTCCCGAAAATCGACGATAAAGATCGGAGGTAAAATGGAGGTTTTTTGCACTCAAATGGCAAATGGGTAAAACAATATGGTAAAATGAATTGTAAATTTATTTTATTTACTTTTTACCATGATAAAAGTGGTTTTTTCATGTTTATTCACTATTTTACCCTAATTACTAATGTGGCAGTGAGTAAAATGACTTGCAGGTACCCCATGTGGATGATTATGGCCAAAAACTTTTGCGATATGATGTGTTTTTGTTTGTTTCTTATGGTTTTGGTATAAAACCTCAAGTGCCTTTTATCCGTTCTTGCACTTGCTAAAAACCTGAGAACGTGATCGAGCGTTGTTTTATCTCTTTTCCGGGCTCGATGTGGTTACACGAAAAAGGAACCCCCCTGGAGTTAACTTTAAGCTCTTTTCACGACTCCCTAAACATGAAAATATTGTCGAGCGAACTTGCTATCTTCACGCTCGTTAAAGTATTTGAAGTCACATGTCCTTCGAGCGATAGTTTAACCCTTTTTCGGTCTCATTGGACTATTGTACGAAAAAGGAACTGAGAGAGTTTTCTTTTGAGTTTTTTTCCAAACTCTATAATCCTGAAAAACCTTCGAGTTTTCTATCTCTGGACTCGTTAAACAAACATTGACTAACCCGTGATGGGACTGAACCACTCCTTCTTAGGGTTCGTTAAAAATACTCCGATGGACTTGTCCGAAGGATGAGCTTATATCAAGAAGCATATGTGATCCTCTTCAATCTTGCGTAAAAATAAAGAGGTACTTGCCAGAAATGGTGGGGGGGAATTTGGGAAAGGGATATGTTTCATATTTGTGTTAATTGGCAGTAAGTGTCGCTCTTGAACATGACACCCCCTATTCATCATTTGAAGCCGGTTTGGGAAATCCATTTCTCTCTCATTCGATTTAATAACAAGGTATTTCCATGTGTCGTCTTTGAGTCAATGCTGCCAAATCATTGGTCGTGTCTTTCATATGTTCAAGAGCAGTCCAAACCTCTATTGAGTCGGCCATCTGCAGTTATCCTTCCATTCCGAGTCGGCCTTCCCTATGTCCAAAGTCCAATTGACATATACTCTTTTTCACTTTCAAATTCTGTTACTCATTTCATATCACTGATGGGGGATACATCAAGGCCCTCCTGTGACGAGTCTTGTTCTGTCGACTTCAGCACATTATCCGGAATCAAGACTTAGAAATTATTTAGTACCTTGAAGCTTGTATGCCTCAATGGCAAGTTTCTTGCTTTCGACAGTGGGTTTACATCATTGACCCCTGATCGAGAGATCCCGTCGAGTGTTCGACATCAACTCATTTATTCACAGTCGATGGGTTGTACTATAGTACCTTGAGATTCATTGACATTAATGATGATTTCCCTCGTACTTGTTAACGGTATACATCAATGACCGGTAATCAAGTGGTTTCTACCATGTTCGACTTCGACACATGTAATCACATGGTCAGATTCGTACTTTGGGTGACGAGATTGAAGACCCTGGATATTGTCTTTGTGATCCAGGTTGCATTTGCGACACATAGATCCACTGTGTATGATTCGTGGCTATGTCGTCTTGACTGAAAATTTGTCGCACAGATCCACAGTGTATTCAGGTGGTTGTGCTATATAGTGACGACATGGATCCACAGTGTATGATTGGTGGCCATGACCTTGGTTTACGATGTCATCAGTCTATGATATGAGTATGGGAATGCCTACCTCGGAATTGATATACATGATATTCTGTTGATGCTTGGATGTTTGCAGGTCTCTTATTAGATGTGCTTTTGGTTCTTGACACACGCATGCAGCTTACAAAGTCTATCGACTGTCACTAGTTCCGCTCTCAGACTTTGGGGGGCATTCTGTTATCCACAAATTTGGTCATTGTGATGATTTCATGATGATGGAAAATCAAGCTCTTTACCAAGAATACTTTCCTGAGAAAAGTTACAGTTGTCTTCTTCCACAAATCAAATTTTGAAACATGTTCGCAGGCTACTTATATATTCTCCTGCGAGAATGCCTGATTCTCGCAGGCCACCTTAAGCTGGGGTGAGAAATTCTCGCACTGTACTCATTGTTAGGGTGCGAACATGCTCTTAAAAGGGAAAGAGATAAAGATGTAGAACCTTCTAGAAGGGAATCTTCTAGAAGGATGAGTTGGCTTTCAAATGGTTATTCAGGTGCTGGCATTCCAGATATCTTGGGATCATTCCCTATCCAAGTAACTAATCTATCTCTTCCTATATATTGAGGAGATTTCTCATGGAAAGGGTGAAGTTCAGTTAGCAGCAAGTTAGCAAGAGTTTGATTAGAGAATTAGTGCAAGACTGTATGGAGGACTGATGCTACAGCAACAAGAGACAACAACAAGGTCATCACATGTGGTTGATTTTCTTCATGCATGAGCAAGTATGTGTGTCAGAGCTAGAAGCCATCGAAAGGAGACCTATGACATCAAGGCTCAGGTTGTAAGTTTCAATTTCAATTAATTCAATACAGTAATATGTCCCTTTCCCATAAAGATGATGTCACTTTATTACATAACTCCTTGATCATATGTATAGACTAGTTATTGAATATATTAATCTGCCTTTACTTCGATTAGTTCGTTCTGTTGTGATCTAAACGGGACGAGAGCATTGGAGTAAAGCTTGGAACAACAGATATCTAAGGAAAGTGTTCATAAGGTATGTCCATAATCCTCATCTCTCAGTTCATTAAATAGTCTAGATCTAGGGAAAGTGTATTATTCTATCCTGTTTTGTTCTAGATACCAGGTGGATCTAGGGATATCGGTTTGTGTCTGCACTCACGGATTTATCCTATAACACCAGGTTCAATGTTGGGTTGTCTGCTATTTGGAACAATCATGGAGGATAATATTTTATTTAATTGTGAAAGAATTTAATCAAATGTTACTTCAAAATTTTAAGAGATGAGAATAGGAAAAAAAAAATTGGAATTCAAAACACTAACATAAATACATTCGAGGTTGTTTCCTGGATTTGCAACAATTTGAGAGTTGTAAAATAAGAAAGAATTACTACAGAAAAATATGAGGCTTTAATGAAGAAAGAATCTCATATTGTGACAGGTAATAAAGAAAGAAAATGAGATTTCTATTGAAAAGTTTAAGTATTAAGGTTCAAATGATTCACAGGTCTTAAAATCACTGATAGCAATTTCAGAGGAAAAGATGTAAATAATTTGATATCGAAATCAATCTGAACTATATAAAAGATGTTTGCAGAAAACTTCAAATTGATTATTCATTAGAAAAACATTGAACGAAAAACATAATAAAGTATAGAAAACAAGGTTGAAGAACACATAGCTACAAATTGGCAGGATTCATAATCTCGTCTGTATCATATATTATTATGGATTGGAAAACTATTAATACAATCGACTCTCTCTCCAAAAAATCAAAAGCCTTTTCTCAGTCTTTTGAAAATATATTTATACATCTTCATCAAAAAAATTCTCATTGGTGACTAACCAACTTCCTAAGATTACGGTTACATATATGAATAATGTCAACCATTTACATTTCCTTTCTAATTTCTAATGATAAAAACATTCAAAAAAAATGTTTTTACGTTTGTGTTGATGAACTTCCTTTTTCCACCTCAAGACAGTGAACACACTTTCCAAAAAATTTCATAAAAACTATGGGAGCATCTGGTATCTCTTTTGCTTCAAACATGAAGAATATTTTCTGTAATTCAGGCAAATGATCTGCTATCATCTTCCCTGTGAACTTAATAGTTTGCAACTTTAGGTTCAATGTCACCATCCATTTGTCGATTTCTGTGATATTGATTAATTTAATTTTTGAGATCTCTGTTTTCATTTCCTCCAGCTCTTCTTTGAACCTTAGCTAGTGCTTGGCAATATTAATATCACCTAATAATCCAAGACAATCATTTTTTCTGATATTCAATGAAGTCCTTTCTAAGAGATCAAACATTCCCTGGCAATCATCATTGACATCTCTGGTTATTCTTTTATATTCGGCCAGGTCTACTTCCCACACTTTAAGTATTACGTCCCCTTTAACCTGTTCAGAAATGGATAATTTCTGAATTCTTCTGACTTCTTCCTTTGTTGAGAGGGATACTGCCTTTTGGAAAGTCATTCTAGCTACTTTCGCTTCCCTTTCCTTCTGAAAAACATTCTCCAAGGATTTATTTGTTTCTTGAAAGTAATTTTGGAATACTTCCAGATTCAAAAACACTTTCTGTTGTTCTTCCCCTATTTTCAAATGTATTCCCAATGCTTGTGTCTTGAAAATTTCAAGTTCTACTACTTGATTAGTAATAGAATTAATTTTATCTTGTAACTCTTTATTTTCTTCTCCCTGCTTTTGGACCTATGCCCGTGTGACCTGTATTATCTGTTTTTCCTCTTCTAAGACTATTTTCATTTTCTAAATTTCTTGAATATCTTTTGGTCTATCTTGTTCTAGACTCTTTTGTATTCCCCAACTGTTATTTCTCTCAGTTTCTTTCAATTTGTCCTGTAACTAAATTATTTTTTGGTCTTTTTGTTCGAGCATAGCTGTTAAACTGCTAACATAATATATGTTTGTTGATGCTATAACACCCATCGTACCTGCTAACTCCATATAAAATTCTCCATCTTTAAGCTTATTTCCATCTATAATGACTCTATGTTTTTTAATCATCCCCTCTCCTTCATCACTGACATACAGAGCTCCTTCATGGGGGGTTCCATAAGTTGACTACAATGGGGTTAAGGAAGTGATAGGACTATCGAGCTCTGTTGATGTTGTTCCTCCTGTGTTTTCTGGAACATCCTTAGGGATTTCTCGGGTTGTTTCCAACGCTTTTCCCTTCTCTGTCTCTAATTCTTTTGTTTGGGAACCCTCTGTGTCTTGGGAAGGTATCTCAGTATCCTTCATCTTGCCTTTGGTATTTGCTTTGTCCTATGTATTAGTTTCAAACCCTGGAGGAGGCCCTTCCTGTTCTGGAGGTGGGGTCGAAACTTCACCCTGCAAACTCTTGGGTAGGCAACTTCGCCTATGGCTCTGGAATGACGTGAATCTGGTCTGCGAGTCAGGTGGCATGGCCTATACTCTGTTCAATACTTCTTCATAGGATTTAACATCCTTAAATACATCATCATAGATAGATGTTTCATGTTCATAAGCCTTTAGATTACAATGTATAAAATGCCTACTTATTACCTGGTAGGGGTCATACTTTCTGTGCTCAATATCTACTAATTTCACTTCTTCTAATGATTCAACCTCTACCTTAGAATGGCCTAAATTTAATAAAAAAAAATTCCCAATATGAACAGGGAAAGTTGGCCATGACTTCTTCTGAGCTACTTTTAGTTCTAGTCCAACACCGCCCTTTACTATCGGATGGGATACCTCCTTGCACACCACTCTGTCTAGTAGGAATTTAGGGAGTGCATGAGGGGGAATGGAACAACCGTAAACCCTAATGTACGAAAAATTCTCCTCAATAAACCAGTCGACAATTTCTTTAAGATTTTCTGTGATTGCATCCGAAATGGGAGGGGGTTCGCATCCAAAAAATATTTTATGCATCGGAATTATAATAAAATGACGAACCTCATAAAATGCATCCTTATCATTTTCTTTCCAAAGGGCCAAGTGATATTTATGAATGGGTTCTGGATAGGAAATGTTCCAACTCCAATTCATTAAAGGAAAATGAGTCACATAATAGATTGCATCCATAATGTATGCTGACATGTAAAAGGCTGTTGGTTGTCCCTTTGATTTTGCTGCTTTGTAATTTAAGATTTCCTGTGTTAGGTTATCTGACAAAATCTTATGCCAGTTAAAACCATTCCCTTCTAAAGCTTCTTCTAAAAAGGGCACCCAATCTGCATGAAAATGGCAGGGATCTTTTCTCCCGAAAAGCCTACATAACATAATAGCTACATATACCATGTATTCATTCAAGGATGTTGTAGCATAAATCCCATGGGAATCAACTCTAAACTTTGTTGGACACCTCACCCATTCTCTAATCATATTAGGATATGTTCGGTCTGCCTCAATGCATTCTTTCCTCTGAAACTCTGCTAAAAATTCAGCATTAAAAGTATGTTTAGGATTTGGTGAGAGTTTATACATTACTTGTATGTGTTCTGGCCTGAATGAGCCGACGATGACTCCTTGATTGTTTAAGATGATCCTCGTCGGGACATCGACCTTTTCCAGGGCCCAACTGATCATATCATTGTATGCCATGAGCCGCGGGCACGCAACGATCTTATGAAGCTCTGACTCAACTATGTCCCGACAATGATTCTCAGAATCAGAATGAGCATTCTTGAGTTCATATTCCATAAATTCAGAGATTTGAGTCCAAGATTTAATGGAGTCTATAGCGTGTGGTGTGGTGTTGGAGATGATATCTCCTTCCTGTGCATCTTCATTCTTCTTCTGTTCCTTTTTCGGTGCCATGTTTTTGCATTTAATTGAAAACCTGTCATAGAAAATGGATGAACGAGCTCAGCTAAAAATGAAAACACACACATTTGGATGTTCACTTTGAATACATTTAAAAGTGACGATATTGACACAGCTGTCAAGAATTTAAGGCATTTAATGCAGAAGATATATTTATGAGATACACATTTAATGTCCGTATTTAGGCGCCTTCGGGTTTTTAAAGAAAATTCGAGACACTTTACTTAATAGGAAAGCGAAACACAAATGAACACTTAAAAAAGAATGATTATCATTAATCATGTTTTGGAAAAAGGGTTAATTAGTGCTAATCATAGATTAAAGCTGAAAACTTTTCTTTTTGGGATTTCGGAAATCATGATGTCGAGAAGTATGTCGTCGATGAAATCCAATTTCTGAAATTGCGAAATCATGAAATCGCGACGTGTTAATTAAGACTTAAAACATTTTTAGCAAATTAATTAATTGAGACTAAACGTTTTCGGGATTTCGGGGATCATGATATCGAGAAGTATGTTATCTCCGAAATCCGATCTCCGAAATCGCAAAATCGCGACGGTTTTATTTTTAAAGATAGGACTTAAACTCATCTTAATTAACTAACTAATCACGATTAAGGCCATAACAGAATTAGTTTGATTTTACACGAACTGTGGATCGGGGTTTCATGATTCAAGATTTCAAGAATCATGATGACAGGAGATGTGGTCTCACTGAACCATGAATCCCAAAATTGCGACATGATTATCTTAACCCTTAACCTTTCATATTAGAGAATTAATTAATCCGTGTTTTAACTAAGACTTCAACGTTTCAGGAAATCGAGGATCGGGATTTCACGATTCGATTTGCATCGAAAAAATTTGTTTGTACCAAACCCCCAATCCCGAAAATTCTTTAAGCTTAACCTTAAATCCATTAGTTTTATAACTTAACATAATTTTAAAAAATTCAAAGAAAAGGCATCGGGATTATTATAATTCATTTAACTTTTTTTTCCTTTTATTATCCAAATAATTAAATTCTTTGAAAAAGGTTCTGTGTCTTTGGGATTGATAACGAAACTCGTGTTTTGTGAAAAGCCGAAAACTGAAAAAAGGAAAATTTAGTCCTTAGGGATAAAAAAATTTAAGAACTGTTTCAACATAGGCTCCAACTGGGGACGTCATCTCCTTGTGGGATGAGGAGAACATGTAGACTTAGTGCCTTCATTGGGTCAATGGTGTCGAGGGTTTATCACTACCAAAGATGCTAAGGGAAAGGAAAAAGAGGAAAAAAAAAATTCATTTTAACTTCTGAAAATGTTTTCAAAGTTCTTATTTGTTTTAAACTCAGTTGTAGTCTTATTCATAATATTCTCCTTCTCATATGAAATTAAGTTAGTATTAAGATGATTAAAACAATCTTAGGAAACTCAACAGATTTGTGACTTTTGGCTTGCATCAATTGAAACAAAACTTATATTTTTTAAATGGGGAGCTCTATCTAGACTTGGTATGAAGATCCGGTTTCGAAAAAACTGGTAACTAGAGTAGAGTGGTAGATAAGTATGAAAACCTTACAAATACCTCAGATATTGCTTCACTGCTAGCGAGCCTGTTCAGTACCCCGGTGAAGTTATCTGTCCCTTTTTTACTAAATTTTCTTTCAGCGCTTCGAGTGCTAATTATATATTTACACTCAGATATTGCTTCACTGCCAGCGGGCCTGTTCAGTACCCCGGTGAAGTTATCTATTTCTTTTATATTAGACGAGGGAAATCATTTAAATGAATTTCCTTTCATCGTCTTTGGGACTAGATGGGGTCAATCAAATATGAATTTCCTTTCACCATCTGTCTTAAATTTAGCTTATGAATATGAAGCGGGGGCAATCAGTGATACTTAAAATATCAGGGGTGGTATCTGTGTAAAAATTTACAATAGAGGTTTGTCAACCTATTTTGATTACTCTAGACCAACCTTTTCTTGACTTTGAATACACCTTAGTCTGCAGAGAAAAAGGGGCAGATTAATTTCAGGGGTTTTCTTTTGAGCAAGCTTAAATCCTCAAACAAACTGTTAAGAAACCTAGGAGAGTTAGAATCAGCCTAAGCATAACCACGTTTAGTTAGAGAATAAGAAATATGAGGACTGGTCTTACTGATTTAGAACTATTTTTCGATTTCAAAAGTTAAGACATAATCTCCCCTACCTCTATGGGAAACCCAAAAAAGAAAAAGACAGAACTGAGGGTATAAAAAGGAGACGTCCAACGGTTTGTAAGTCAGAAAATAGAGGTTGTAAATTAAAACTAACCCTTTGGACTCTTCTCTTAAATATTTTTACTTCGATTACCTTTAAACATGTTCTAGGTGAAACCCTTAAGGTTTAGGTATTGAAAACGCTTTTTATTTACCTATCAGCTTACGCAATAAGCAACACATTTTTTGAAACAATTTTTATTTATTTATTTTATAAAATGGACTTTGCTGAAACTCATAACTTTGCCTTACCATTATCATTCTTCTTTTAAAAAAAATAACAGAAAATATTATCTATCACCTATTTTTGGAAAGTTTATCCTCTCCATTCAAGATGTCTGTTAGAATCCTATGACAAAAACAATATAAAAAATATCATCTTTTTTTTTTTTTTAATTTACAAAATGAAAATAGAGTTTCTAAAGAAAATTATAAAAAAACAAAACGGTATATACAGTGGAAATTCTAGAAACCAATTATTCCATATAACATTTTAAAAAACGCCCATTGACAAGGGAATTCAGGATTTTACCATCCAAATTTTCAAGCAGAAATGAATTTTTTCCTTCAGGAGATGCTACCTTAAATGGTCCGTATCAAATGCGATCGAATTTACCATTTTTTTCCAAATCCTCCTTTCGAGCATCCCATCTCAAAACCAAATCCCCGGGGAGAAATTTTTTGTCTTTGGCTTTACAATCGAATAACACCTTCATGTCATCCTGATACCTCTGCAACCTTTCATCCACTACCGCCCTGTGTTGTTGAACTTCAATCAGCTGGTTTATCCTTCTTGTGAGAGGATTTGGTTCTTCCTTCTCATCTTGCCATAGTTTCATTACAGGATGTGCTAGGTTTATAGGAAACACTACATCTGTTCCACATACCATTTGGAAGGGAGAAGTACCGATAAACTTTTTTGTGCCTATCTAATTTTCCCACAGAGCGTATTTCAAATGCAAATGCCAAGACTTTTTATTTTCATTTAACACTTTCTTGATTATACTAATTAAGCTCTTGTTTGAAGATTCTGCTAGACCATTTCCCTGAGGATAGTATGTTGTGGAATGACCTAGCACACTATTATAGTTTTGGAAAAAGATGACTATATCCATTGATCCAGGTGGATATCGATGGCCACCCACCTTTTCTGATTGGTTCAAAACATTTTTCTGGCAATTTTGGCAATTTACTATTTTTAGCAGGTTTAACTTCCGAGGCCATTTTGAGGACCTAAGTGAAGGTTTTTTTTAGATAGAGGTTCTCAATGATATCCAAAGGCATTATTGATCCCCCAAAATGAATCTCCTCGATGATACCTTTCCAACGAGCTATCACACGCCTAAAACAGAGATCGTATGCAAAAGTTACGACCCCGGGAAGTTGATGTACTAACTTACCCAAACGGGGCCCACGTGACTTTTGGCGCTTCATCTCCTAGGGTTAGGTTTTTGGATGTCTATGACTTTTGGAATTCTTTTCTATTGTAAAAAGGCCTCTAGAGCCTCATTGTAATCATCTTCTCATGGATGCGAGTAGCAACCACATCTCTTCTCAGAGATAAGCTACCAGTGCCCTAGCTAGTTTATTTCCATTTTGTCTGTAAGCATATTTCAGTCATTTGTTATTAATGAAATGAAGTCGTATTTCCGCTACATCTCTGCATTTATGTGTATTTATGTATTTCATTGTGTTCCTACATAAATCCGTATCAGTGGTATCGGAGCGGTCTGCTCATTCTCGATACTTCTTTGCATGTCCCCAACGATATCGGGGTATAAGGAGTTGGGGCTCGATCTGGTTAAACCTTTGCAAGATCAGCCTCGCAAACCCCGACGACTGCCCATGGGGGAAGAAAATAAAGATGAGGGAGCAGGAGATCCTATCAAAATGTTTCTCGAGGAGGCCCTCGAGAAACAAAGGAACATGATGATGGACAACTTTGCCTAGATTCTTCAACGGATTCTGACTGGTGGTACATCGACATCCAAAAGCCACTCGGGAGGTGCCACTCCTTTTAAGGTACAAGTAAACTTTGACATTCCCATATTTGACAGCCAAATAGATGCAGATGCCTGGATACATGGTTGAATCTGTTAGAAGGATATTTCTCGGTTCATGACTTTTCCGATCGAGAAAAGATTATTTTCGCACTCCTCAAAGCCACCCCCCATGTCAAGGACTGGTGGGAAAACTACTCGGAGCAAGAGGGCGAGGGAGAACCCTCTTTGTTATTGGACGCACCCACTTGGAATTCTTTTCGAGATGCCATCAAGGAACAATATTATCCTGTGGGGAGCTATGAGGAAAAATACATACAATGGACTACGTTGCGGCAACAAAGGGACCAAGATGTGCATGAGATGACGAATATGTTTCATACCCTACGCACAAAGTTGGGTATCAAAGATTCAGAGAAAAATTTGGTGTTGAAGTACCACAGTTGTCTGCACAGATACATTCAGGAGGAAATGGAGTTCCTCGACATCTCCTCACTTGGTGTGGCATACCGATATGCTGCCAAGATTGAGAAGAAGTTCAAACAGAAGAAGCGAGACTTTGGGTCTGCAAATCAGAAGCACGGGAAAGGTACTCCCAAACTGCAAAACAAAGGACCAAGCCAAGGCGGGGCAGCCCAGGACAACCCGCCAAAGCCACAAGCAAAGAACAACACCACGAAGCCAAAAAAGGACACGGGGAAGTGGTGTGAGTTCCATAAGAGCTCCACTCACAACACAAGTGAGTGTCGGGCCAAGCAGTCACTGGTAGCCGAGTTGAAGGCTTCTGAATCAGATGCATGCTCCAACTCTGAATCAGAACCTAACAAGGGGAATGACAGGGTGAAGTAGATTATCGATGTGGAGCCCAACGCCACCGTTGCCACCACGAAGATCCAGAAGGAGGAACCAGAAGATCCAGAGGAGGCAGAGCGTCTCTTCCATTCCAACATGTGGGTAAAGGGTTCCCCATTTCAGTTCATTGTCGACAGCGGGAGCCATAAGAACCTAATCTCAGTAGAGGTCGTGAAGTAGTTGGGCTTGCCAACCACAGAACACCCACAACCATACACCATCGGGTGGTTGCACCAAGGATGGGACCTCCCTGTCAGTCGACAATGTCGCCTTCCCTACAACATCAAGCCCTTCACGGATGAGGTATTATGTGACATTTCTCCTCTTGATGTTTCTGATGTATTATTAGGCCAACCGTACTTGTGGAAGTGACATGCTATGTATGAGTCTAGGCCTCGTGTTGTTATTATCACTTTGGGAAATAAGCTATACAGGATACCGGAGATAGCACCGTCTACCACCAGCTCTTTGGTTACTACAAAACAATGCAGTAAGCTCATTTCCCAAACCAGGAAATTTGTTTTCCTAATGAGACGCCCTCAGGGAAAGAGGAAGACTGTGGCCATGACCTCCAGACAAGGCCCCACTGCACGAAAAGAACAGATGGATAAGGTCATGGAGGAGTACGAGGACATCTTCACCTCCCCCGCAGGGGTGCCTATACACTGCCAGGTCAAGCACCCCATCGATCTGACCCCAGGTGCACCGCTGCCCAATGGACCCATATACCAGCACTCTATCCTGGAGAATGACGAAATCAAGAGGAAGATTCATGAGCGGTTGCAGAAAGGTCACATCCGACCGAGTTCATCGCCCTCTGGGAGCCCGATCGTATTGGTGTAAAAGAAGGATGGGACTTGGAGACTCTGCATTGACTATCGGGCACTGAACAAGATCACTATTCGGAATTGGTACCTGATCCCACAGATTGATGACCTTCTGGACCAACTCAAGGGGGAAAAATATTTTAGCAAGATCGACTTGAATTCTGGGTATCACCAGGTACCAATCGAACCTTCTGATGTGTGGAAGACTACATTCAAATCCAAGGAGGGCCTTTTCTAATGGTTGGTCATGCCTTTCGGGTTGACAAATGCCCCTGCAACCTTCATGAGGCTAATGGATGACATCTTGCGGCCTTTCACCAACTCATTTGTAGTGGTTTACTTGGATGACATTCTGATCTTCAGCCAAACTTGGGAAGAGCACCTCCACCATATCCGACAGGTCCTCCAAACACTGCGGCAACACAAGTTGTGTGCCAATTTGGAGAAATGCACTTT
>ML783653.1:399600-433536 GCA_009831015.1 Picea engelmannii
ACCGTGCTTAAACAATTATGCTACTTTTAAACTCTTTGTAGAAAGACTGAATGATGATCACAATAATGCAGGGAAATAAACAATGGCACTTTCACCATCATTCACATATATGAGAAACACAGAGACAAATATTTCCCGAGGAAACGCATACAGGGTAAAAACCTCTTTTTCTTTATATGATAAGTAATAGTTACATTCTTTACATTATCATACATATGATCACCAACTCATAATGAGGTTACAACCTCAATTTTGCAAGCTGCTACTTGCTGAGAGAACCAACTCTCTATTTTCTCTAGCACCCACTAGAAGGAAGCACCAACTCCCTGGTTTCTCTAGAACCAACTAGAATGAAGCACCAACTCCTTGTGTTCAAGCACCCACTTGAACCTTTGAGGACACCAGTCCTCCCTAGCACCTCCCAACCACCCTGAAGAATATAAATATTTTCTACTGAAACTTATTACAGTGATATAATGTTCAACAATGGCTTACCAGACTCATCACTGTCCTGCTGCATTTCATTGCTCTTTCTGCCTCACTGCCTTCCTGCACACATGACTTGCGCTGTCTGTTCTTCTGCTCTTTATGCTCTGTGCACCATGTCCCTTCAATGCAACCTTCCTCTACTGTGTATTTCTACTCCTGCGCTCTGCCTCCTTGCTCACACTTCAATCCTTCTACATAGCGACCACAACAACTCCAATAGCAACAACAACCCCATCTCTTCTCTGTACCGGGTATTTATAGCTTCTGTGTACCTTGTGCATGCAATGTTCGCAATGCCTCTGCATGTTGACTCCGTGCCAATTTCCTCCACCTCTCGAGTGCTCTACCTGATCATCATGGTAACTCTTCAGCTTCTCTGGCGGTTTTTCCATGTGTTCAACATCACTGTATGTTGTACTGAGATTCCTCAGCCTCTCTGGTAGTTTGAGACTCTTCATCTTCTCTGTGACAGTCGAGCTCACCTTCTCTATTTCAGTTATAGGCTTCAATGCTCATCCACATGTCAATCCCTTCATGAATATCTTCATCCTTCTTGAAGATTCTCAGAGGCTCTTCACCTTCTCTATCACTCATCCCCAAGTGTCTTCGAGTCCTTTGGCTGAAACCATCAGTGGTTTCTGGCAGTTATACTATGTCATGCTACAGTTTCCCTCCGATCTTGTTCAAATTCATCTGCACCGTTGGATTGATTCCATGGGATTTTGCATTCATTTCATCATTTTGGCATTCGGCAATTTGGCATTCGTGTGACCATGCATCTCGACATTCCCAGTCGCGATCCCCAAAACGAAGCTTGGTTTCTCTAGCTCTTTCCTCCATCTCTCGCTGATGTGACCAAGGGCTCTGACCACAGCCTTATGCCTAAGACGCTTTTTCGATTTCGCATTTCATGATTTTCGACACTATGCTCCGTTGACTCCAAGTCAGCGAAATTTTGATCACTTGCCACATGTCCTGGATTCCATGGTCCAGATCTGATCTTGATTCAACGGCTACGATTGAATCACAATTTCACGATTTCGACATTCTTGATGCATTGGGATCTTTGGTTCTCAATGTCACGATTCACGAAACTCCAATATGGATTTGGCTCAATGGCCCAGATATGATCTTGATTCAACGACTATGATTGAATCGTGATTTCACATATCGCGATTTCGGCACTCTGGTTGCGTTGAGTTCTTGCCTCTCCAAGTCGTGATCCCCGAAACCCTGAAATGGCATGGGATCAATGGTCCTGATCAACACTTGATCTGATGGTTCAGATCATTTCATGAATTCACATATCGCAATTTCAACATTCCTGTGGTGAATGTTTTTTATGCTTCCAACTCCCGATCCATGAAACTCTGAAAGGGTGTAAACCTGTTGACGTCACATGTGTCGAACACCTGCCACGTGTCACCCTGATTCGTGACTTACATGTTCTTGAAATGTTGAATCAGTATGACACTTTTCATTACCTAGTTGTGCCACATGTTCTTAGCTGATGTGGTTTGCTGACGTGAGTCGGATCGATGGTCCAGATCTTATCTTGATCTGACGACTGCGATTAAGTCGTAATATTGCATATCGTGATTTCAGGATTCTTGATGTTAATAACCTTTGACATGTTGAACTCGTGATCCTTGAAACTCTGACATGGACTGGGATCAACGGTCCAGATCAAACCTTGGTCTAACAGTTCATATTAAGTCACAATTTTGCATATCGCGATTTCGGGATTCCTATGGTTAATATTTTTGACATCTCCAACTCTCGATCCACAAAATGTTTGATCTGTGTCCACGTGTCCTGCCTGAAGATGGACGGTCCTCCTTCTTGTGGGATTTTGTGAGCCCGCTACTCCTTGCACTTTAAAGAACGTGCAGGTTCTCCTTGATCCAACGATGGTCAGATACCGCGCTTGGATCTAACCTTGAAATCTGTCCTCCTCTTTAGCACACTCTTCTTGTCTGCATTGAGACCTGACACCCATCAAGAATTATGAATTGTTGATCCAACGATCACGGTTGCTTCTCTTCCCCGATTATCATTGCGCTGTTGATCATCACTGCTATACTCAAGCCATCATCGTTGTTGTACTTTCCATCAATGACAAGCATACGCTGCCTATAAAACATGCCAACAAATCCCTCTATGAATACCGATGGAATCTTCACGTATCACAGCTTTACAGCTTAACTGAATTTAGATGGGGTACTATAATGGAAATAAAGGCTAGGACTAGACTGGGTTTGTGTGGCACATGGACTCATATTGCTTTCAGATTCATTCTTCCTTCAACCACAAAGGGGTACTTTTTATATTAATGATTATCATTAATGGATTATTTATGCTTCGGATCTTACAGTGCTGAGTAAGCAGTTCTGCATCAAACAACACTTAAATAGAAAAGGAAACAAACTACATGTCATGGTGCAACACTGCACACACCGACTTTATTAACTGAATTTACAAAAATTGCATAAAACGCAAGTCTAGCTACTATACATGCTCCTTCGGACTAGAGAAAAAATCATTTTTTCTTTGTTATGAGACATATAGGGTTTTAGGCGAGCACCATTCACCCATCCCGGCCATAGCATACCATCCAGTTACGCAAATCTGACTGCTCCTGAAGGTCGGATCTCTTCAACTATAAGTGGTCCCAACCAATGCATGTGCAACTTGCCAAGATTCTTCTGGTACCGACTGTCATAGATTAGAACCTTGTCTCCTTGCGCAAATACTTTAGTCTTAATATGTCTGTCATGCCAAGATTTTTTCCTTTCTTTCTCAACCGATTGATGGAAATCTGCTAAAAACGTAGTCTCTTTGAGTTCTTGTAACTCCATAAGTCTCTTCGTAAATGAATCCTCCGCCCACATATGGGTGATCTGTGCAATCTAAAGAGTCAGAGTGATGAATTTTGCAGGCACCACATCCTCTTTCCCATAAACTGGCTAAAATGGCGTATACATGTGGAGCTTCTTTGTGGTTGTCCTCTAAGCCCATAGTAGTGTTGGAACTCTTCCATCCCAATCTTCTCGGTTTGTGCAATAGACCTTGGTTAATTCTCTCTCCAGAATCTTGTTGAATTCTTCTACTGTTCAATTGGCTTGTGGGTGCTAGGGGTTTCTTTTGTGATGTTGGATCAAGAGCTCTGTTGTAAGATTTTCTATAGTGATACTAATAAAATGAGTTCCATGATCACTGGTTAGACTCCTTGGACTTCCAAATCGAGTGATAATATTCTCAAAAATGAACCTAGAAGCAGTATCGGTCGAACATTCCTGAATAATTGTTGCCTCAGTACAACGTGTAATGTAGTCAGTTGCGGTAATGATGTACCTCATATTTGAATTCTTAGTTTTGGGGTTAATCAATCCAATGAATTCAATCACCCACTTCTCAAATGCCTGTAGAGATCGAACTGGTTGAAGTGGTAATTCATCTCATCGTGATAGGTCCCCCACTCTTTGAAAAATATTGCATGATATGGCATATACCTTTTCATCCTTGAAGAACGTTCCCCACCAAAGTCCAGCTTGGAAGACTTTCTGCACAGTAGCCTTTCCTCCTACATGAACTTTCACAACTCTGCTGTGGAATTCCCACAAAATGTCCTACCTTTCATGATCCAAGACACATCTTCTTAGGATACTATCTAGTCCCAATTTGTACAATTTCCCTACAATGAACTGATAGTCCCCTTCTCTAACAACCATATGGAATTTCTGGGTTGCGAAATATGTTTCTCGGTAGGCTCCTATACTTAATAAGACGACTATGTCTTCCAGATACTCTGGTATGGCCTCAACTTGGAACAAATCTGCATCTAGGAGTTGATCATCAAATACTCCGCCACTTTCCCTCGACTCTAATATAGACATGTGATCAGGTCCTACGTTGCATCTTCCAGGCTTAATAATTACTTCGAAAGAGAATTCTTGAAATAGTAGCGACAATCTACAAATTCTCCCTTTCAATACAGGTTTTTTAACTAGATATTTCAATGCATAATGATCAGTAAAGAACTTAAAATGAGAACCTAACAAATAATGTCTAAATTTCTGCAAAGAATAAATCATGGCTAAACCTTCCCTTTTTTTTGTTGTGTAGTTGTGCTCATATTGTGACAACTTCCTACTCTCAAAATAGATAGGATGATCCATGGATCCATCTCTAGGTTGCACTAAGATAGCTCCGAAGGAAATACCTGAAGCATCTACGCAGACTAGAAATTCATTTTCCCAGTTTGGGAATATCAGAATCAGTGTTGTGCTGAGCTTCCCTTGTAGGTTCTCGAACGCTTTATCACATTCTACGGTCCACTGGAATTTTTTTGCCTTTTTCAATAAATTTTCCAGAGGTGCAGTAATGTTTTCATATCTTCTGATGAACCTGTGATAGTACCCTGTGTGTCCCAATGTGGAGTGCAATTGTTTAGCACTTGTAGGTGGTGGCATATTCACAATAACTGCAACTTTGTCTGGTTCTACCAGTACTCCCTCTCGGTATACTATGTGGCCCAAAACATTTCCATGTGGTACACAAAAGATACACTTTATGAGATTCAATGATATATGCAATTCTCTCCATCTGTCAAAAATTAGACATAACAACCCTACATGTTCCTTGAGAAGACTATATATCATCCAATCATCCATATAGACTTCTATAAACTTGTGAATGAACTCTCTAAAAGATGCTATTACAATCTTGGATAAAACTACAGGGGCATTCTTTAAGCCAAATGGCATCACATTGTATGTGAAAGAACCCCATTTTGTTATGAATGTGGTCTTCATTTTGTACACTTCGACAATCCTTACTTGGTGGTATCCTGAAAATCCATATGTGAATGAGTACGCTTCTTTCCTTGAAACCTGTTCTAGAACCTCATCAGTAAAAGGTGTTTGGAAAGGGTCATGTACCCAGGAAGAGTTAAGGATTATATAGTCTACGCAGACCCTGATATCCTCTGTGCCTTTCTTCTTTTGGATGACTATTGGGCTGGCCCATTCTTCTTCTTCCACTGCAAATATAAGTACAACTTCCAACATCTTGTCTATCTCCTTCTTAACCTTCTCTTTTAATCTAGGTTTAAGACAGTATAGTCTATGCCTCACAGGATTTGATCTTGATTTTAATTCAATTTTAAGTTATCCCATAACTCCTTTGATCCCCTTTAACTCTGAAAAGGTCTTTGGGAACTGTTAGCACTAGGAGTCACCTTCTGATTGCAAGGAAGGTAAGCTCAGTACCCATTAGGTGATATGTCAAAGTATGAATGTTTTTTGAAAGGTCGAATGGAAAAACTCGGAATGATAATATCCTCACTCAGAAATAGGGCTAACATGTAACAACAAATAAGGTCTTGGCTAATTTTAACTAGTAGTTTGGGAGTAAATATGGATAGAAGGAAGACTTGAATGAGAAGAATGTAAGAGCTACTACAAACATTAGGTCCACAAAAGCCCAAAGGAAGAAAGTTTCTTAAAAAAATATCTTCTTGAAATTAGAAACTAAGGAGCTAAATAAACACCATGACAATAAAATGATCAAACTTCCATCATATCATTACCACAGTCATCCATATGAAGTATTCAAATATGAACATTTATCCTTAGAAGCAAATAGTCTGAAATAGGAGCTAATTTCTATTAGTCAAAAAGTCTTAAGTCCAGTACATACTAGATCACAATCACTTTATCAAAAATATTACAGTTTCTTGGGAGCCTTGCTCTACCATCCGAACCTATTAAAGCAATTCATCTATCTATTTATAAAAATAAAGGGAGGCAACAACTAGAGGTACGAGCTGGCCTCTTTTCCTTAAAAATATCAGAACATTTATTTATTCTAACAACTAAGATAACAACCTATGCTATAAAATAGGGAAGTGTTGGTGACTGAACCCAATCATGCTTCTAACTACTTTGATCTTCTTTTTCTGCTCAACTCCTGTTTTTCCATGTGTCTCTTTGGAGCTTGTAGTTGTCCCCTGCACGCCAACTGCTACTTTTGACATTTATTTCATTACTAACTTATCCAAAATGGTTGGCTTAGTCTTCCTAGATCCCTAGTGTTTGATGGCTACTCCCTTGGGTAGAAACTCTATGTAGCGCCCCCTAGAATGGAACAAGGAGAGGCGGTAGTGCCTGTGGGTAGAACTCCTATGTTGTATGTCTGCGGCTACATTTTTCCTCTGCTGCAAAATTGAGTAGCGCCTATGTGTAAACCTGCTCTCTATAAGATATTACGCAACACCTGTGGGTAGCACCTATGTAACAATTATGTATTCTGTAAAATATTACGCAATGCCTTTATGCAGTGTCACGTACGCTGCGTCTGCATAAGGGTTTGGGTGGCTATGCCAAAATGCAATGTATTTGACTCTTGAATGTGTGTAGAGTTGTTTGTGTCCTTCCATGATGAAAAATCAATTTACTTAGGTGCTTTTACCAATGAGTGAAATTGGTACTTGGAAAAAAATCCAAAATTCATATAGCTAAACACCTAGAAGCCTGTATAGGTGGAAAAACGTAATATGTGCATATCAGCTAACCTTCCTAGCAGGAACAACTTTCAAAACTGGGGTTTACCACTACCATCTACTTTGTCATTTTAACACTTAGCCTCACACTCTTCCTGGTGGAAAAAGTGTCTTCAAATAACTCAGTGGACTTCTTCTTCTTAACAATGGTAGGCTTCTTCAATATAGTTGTGCTCTCCTTAGCTATTGGTTTGTCATATTCAATGGAAGCCTCAACCAACACCTGTAAATTCTTTTGGGTTACTTCATCTTGGAAATGCTTCAGTTCTGCCTTTAGCTTCCTGTTCTGAGCCTAGAGACCCCTGTTTTGTCTATAAAGATTCTTCAGTTGTTTACGAAGAGGTAGATCCTTTCTCACTGTGAACCTTGCCAAGTCGAGGGTATGGTTATAGCCAGTCATGAGCCCATTCATCTGAGCCAAGTGGACCATGTCTTATGATTTGATACAATCTATTTCTCTCCTTTCATCCCTGAGCTGCTTAATAAGTCTTTTGTAGGTCTAGCTGCCAAGGGGTTGGGGACATGTGCAATCTTAGCAGGCTTCTTATCATCATTTTCTTCCATCTGTACAGGAGTTTCCTTGCATGTTTCATCAGTCTTCCCAAAACCTTTTCATTTATGCATCTTCTCTTGCACAACAACTTTTCTTTATTTTTCATAGGTTTTTTACAATCCTTCACAGGGATTTCATCTTCCCTCTCCAAAGGTCTTTTGGTACCTTTACCCTTGATTTTATGTACAAGGGTTTCTTGTAAAGGTTGTCCTTTGAAATCCCCCTTAGGAACTGATGACCTGAGGAAAGGTATTTTACCTTTGATTTCATTTGTTGGAGAAGGAGAGGGAAAGAGAAGCTTCTTCCCTTTTTCTGATGTCACCTTGGTAGAAGATGGAACTTCTTCTAACCCTAGTGGAGGTGGTGGTGAGAAATCTCTGTGTGGGGAAGGACATACCTCCTCCTCAGCTTCTCTAACCTTCTTATTGATCTTTGAAACAGGGGATCTGCTCTTTCTCTTTTTGTTGAACCCTGTTTTAGTACTTGTAGGTGATGAAGAGCCTGCAATTTGTGATTGGGGTGTAGGTGTTGGATCCAACTTAAAGTGAGAAGAGACCAAAAAATTCTCCTAGGAGATCTCTTTCTTTCCCAAATCTTTAGAGACAAGCATCCTGATAAGTCTAGAGTGGAAAAGAATGGAGTCCACATCCTTGGATTTGGCTTGCACCCTATCTACAATTTTACCTATACTTCTCAGTAGGTAATATGGAATATTCATCTGAACCTTACCAGTAAAATGCAGCAACAACATTATGTGGTAATGGTAGAGGGTGTTAAATCTGCCTTCACAACTAAAATATCTCTGTATGATTTTCAACATTCTGTCAAACTAGTCAATCAACTGGTTTCTTGGCACATTCTTACATAAATAATTGGCTTGGTATTCAGGCTTGAAAATATATTTAACAAAAGGTGAACTCAATACCATGGCCTTGAACCAATTTTCTCCTGAAATGGGAATCCCTATTGTAGTTGAGATGGAGGCTTCAGTCACCTCCAATTCCAAATCTCCAACTCTGGTTTTCTTGCCATCAAAATTTAGTGCAAATTGTTTTGCTACTTCTTAGTGACCTCTCTGCATGTTTTGGAAGAAACAAAGGCATCTTGATCTTAGAAAAATTTCCCTTGCCATGGGTTCTATGTCAAAAAGGCGCATGTCCATAGGTTCTGTTCGAACTATCTTGCCACCTTTGTGTGCTTTCTTCGACTGAGGGGTATCCATGACTCAAAAAGAGGTTTATTAAGAGGTTGTAAGGGATGCTATTGACGAGAAAAATTCAATTTAAGTCTCAAAAGAACAAGGATGGCCCTCCAAACAGTGATTAGAAAATGAACTTGGCTACAAGAAATGGACTTTCAGGCTCAAACAGGTTTTCAGAGTGTAGACTATGAGGGCATAATTCCAAACTAACTCTTTGTATAGGATGAAAAGAAGCCAATGATAATCAGAGTGGTTTGAGCAACACCTCTGCGTAGCACAATGAATACACATAGGATGGGATATTTCAATCCTATGACTTTCAAAGGCTATGACTAAACACAATAAAAAACTATGGATACGAGTGAAGATGTTTACAGGAATGAAAATATGGCTCCCATACTACCCTGCAAGCTTAGAAAACCAAAACCTGAGCACAAATATCCTATGAAAATTAATATGTGAAGGAGGTTGAACATGATACCTATGAAGTCGAAAACTATTGAGCTCCTCAGTGCGAACTTAGAGTGAGATTGAGGAAACTTCATCCCTGAAATCTCTCAAAGAATCGGATTTAGTGGACAAGAAATCATCTGAACTGAACTAGAAAACTTATGCAGCACATCACTGTTGAACTTTTCAAATTTAGAAACTGTTACCAAGGATCATAAATGAAAGATATTTTGAAATCATTTAAACTGACTTCAGGCACTAAAAACAAGGCTTAAGGTATCAGGCATGGAAATCATAACTTGGAGTGGGTGCATGATAATCGTGACAGGCACTACGGAAATGCCTCCTGAGTGGATAACGTTCTCCAAATCAAAAAATGATTGGACAGGTGAGTGGGGATGATGAGGTATGCATGTAGGGTCATGAGTGATGAGAGAGGTGTGTCACATTATCTTGGTCAAGGGAGGTATATCTTAGCACCAATTCTTGCAAGGGGGGTGTTTCTCTCCAATTTTGGGCCCTTGGTGTAAAATGCGAAGAGATGGGTTTTAAAAATCCATCAAATGAATTTTATTCAAAGGTCGCATTTGTGAGCGTCAAGCACAGCACACAGAAGAATTCCATTTCGGGCTTAAAATTAAGTGAGTGGGCATTTTTGTTTTCAGCGGCAAGGATCCATCGATGGAGCAGATCAATGGTCATCTAGTAAGCTAGAGACATGGGGTTGCACGAGGTTTATCACATGGGCTCATCCCTTAGGGCCAAGGTCATGAAATGATCATGGTCGCCCAATCTAGTCGGGACACATGGCACCTGATTAAGTCCAGTTTCCATCTCAGCTATCGCAACTTTGAAATACAAGGGTTGACTCCCCTCCATCCACGATATGCTAGATGCAAAGGCGCCTTTGGGTGCAGGCCCACATTCATAGCACAGGGTGGTATGGAAATGCGGCTGGAGGGAGAGGAGCGAGAACTCAGAGGAGAAGGAGAATCCCTGAGAGGATTGGGACCGTTAGTCTTGAAGGACGCATGGCACACGATTGAGTCTGGTTTCTATTTCACCTATCGTGACTTTGAGAAACAGGGGTCGACTCCCTTCCATCACTGAAATCGCGAGATGCGAAGGCTCCTTTGGGTGCTGGCCCATGGTCTTGGTGCTAGGTCACAAGGTAGCAGGGCTAAAGTAGGGGTCGGTTGAGTTTAAACACTCATTGAGCAATGAGTGATCGCAACCGTTGATCAAGAGAGGATCTCAACCATCCAACCAAGGGACGCATGGCGCATTATTGAGTTTGGTCGCTATCTCTCCTATTGTGACTTTGAAATACAAGGGTCGACTCCCTCCCATCCATGATGCATGAGATGGAAAGGCACCTTTGTGTGCGGGCCCACGGTCATAACACAGGATCGTATGGAGTGGGGAAAAAGAAGATGAGGGGCACAGAGCCAATGTGTTCAAGGGAAAATGGATCGTGTCTATTGATTTTGAATCCAGATCTAACCACCGATATGGAGGGTCGTTTCACAACTTTAGCCACCAAGGATATTGGACGCTAGAATGGTGGAATATCTCTAAAGGAGAAGTGTCGAAGTGCCTCTAGAGATAGGCGCTAGGTCATGGCCATGGGTTACATTGAGGGCAGAGCCAAAATAAAAAGGAGGCTAGCCTCTGAGCCTTGGGAAGCAAGCATCTGGTCATCCCTTGTGCTCGAAGTCTCGGCCACCCACTGTGGAGGAAGGCAATTAATGAAGATTGAGCAGGTATATGAAACCTCAGCTCAAGCCATGAATGTAAGGCATGAAGGTTCTGGCAGGAAGTCTGCCCAAGATCGTCCTGTGTGCAAGTTTTCCTAAAAGAGCCATGTTGATCTAATGTCCTCGACTGATTAGAGGAGCCTGCACATGCTAAGTTGGAATTTAATGTCTCAGCTACCCTCCTACTACCAAGGGGGTGAATTTCTCTGAGTATATATACTCAGTTTTTGTATTTTTGTAAGGATGGATGGTAGAGAAAAGTTCCTGATTGTAATGTTTTAATGAAGCATTGATTTTCCTGGCTTGGTATATTCATATGAAATTTTCTTTCTTAATGTAAGACAACTCTCTTTTTCATTTGGTTTTTATATCATACTAAAAGGGTTCATGATTGACTGATTCACATGAATTGTTGTGACTATGTTATGATAAAGGATTTATTATAACGTTGTTATGTTATTTCGGTGTTTATGCTCTTGGATATAAGAGGTTCTTATGTTCAATTGTTTCTTTTACAAGTTGTTAGAAGCTCGATTACTAAATCAGGCCTTCACATTTCCTCACAGAAGTCTTCCTCCTACTCACCGTTACTACAACTTATTGTCTGAAGTTAAACCAAGACCTCATCTGCTTGTGCATGACTAGCCTAGTTTCCGAGTTAGAACGATATTGTTCTGAGTTTAATTCCATTCATCACCCTTTATCAACAGATAGTGACATAAAGTGATGGGCCTCAAGCTTACTTCTATTGCAATCCAGGAGTGACTTCTGACTCCAACATTTCTGCACCATTGCCCGGGACGAAGTTGAAAATTTTCACTAAGATTGAACGACATCGAGCCTCTGATTCTGAAGGTGCATCAGGCATCAGAGCTCTACAAGATTGCTACTGTGCACCTGACAGCTCCATTTTGACAACTCCACTATGGTGAACCTGCTATTTTAATTGTGGCTTTCATAAGTAGACACACGCGGTCACATCCACAACTACCTCTGGCTACAACTGAAGCTGATCCAGAGGTGATTATCAAAAAAGGAAAGGCCTTCGAAGGAGAAACTTCTGTCGCTGAACCAGGTAATTTTCCATCTCCTTCTATAGAAACTCCATTCTCTTCTTCTCAGTTTCCTAGCAGACCTTTTTCTGAAGTTTCTCGTGTCCTAAATTTCAAAAGTGTTCCTGCTGAGTTTTCCCCCCCTGGTCTGGGATTGGAGGGAGAAATCCTTTTCACTTCCCTCTCCCCTGAAGCCTTACTGTGGTGTAGACCTAGGACCACAGAATATTTCCCCACTCCTAGCTTTACCACCCCTCCTCTTATTACTATTATTGCTAGTGCACAGAGAGAAGCATTTGCTGACTCAAGCCCCTTGGCCTTCTCTCAGAATCCCCTATTGTTTCCCCTTCCACCTAGAAGCTCATTTCCAATATCCCCTATTCGAGCTCCTTCTCCTTCGAGTTCTCCTCCACCTAATATTCCTATGGCAAGAGAAAATCCCCCCATGACCAGAATGGAGGCTATAATAGCTGCTACGTATGCTCCCCTTTTGTTACCTCAACCTCTCAATTCCCTTCCAAAAGATGGCTACCTTAAGCAGCTGCCCAAGTTTACAGGTGAAGAGGACATAACTGCAGAAGAACAACTTGAAGCCTTTTACAATTTTAAAGATGATCATGCTATCATGCATGCAGATGTATGGATGAGGGTTTTCATCCATAGCCTTGAAGGCAAGGCTAGAAAGTGGTTTAGGGCCCTACCTCCTGGATCTATCGATGGGATTGAGGCTTTGGATAATGCCTTTTTGAGAAAGTGGGGAGACAAAAAAGACTTCATGTATTACATGATAGAGTTTGGATCTTTGAAAAGAAAGGAAGGAGAGTCTGTCTTTAACTTCTCCAAGAGATTCAATAAAATGTACAATAAGATCCCTGCTAAAATAAGTTCCTCAGAAGCCTCTACTAAGATCACTTATGCCAGATATTTTGATCTTGATTTTTGCCTCCTGCTGAGGGAAAGGAGGGCAACTACTCTGGCTCACATGAAGGATGCAGCTGTGGAAGTAGAATCTAACATATTGGTTGTTGACTGACTCAGAAATAAGGCATATAGAGACATATCCAGGAAGAGACCTGAAGCCTCCCCATCCAATTCCTCTCCCCTTCCCCTTCAGATGGATGAGGTAACTAAAGTGTTAAAATATCTTTCGGCTAGAATGGAAAGGTGGGAGTTAGAAGGGAAGCCCATGTACAGAAATCCCCAAAATACTGATAACAGAGGCTTCAGGAGGCCTAGCAACAATGTGCCATAGGCTTCGCCAAGGGAACAAAGGAGAAAAGACAAAGATGATTAGAGGATTCAAACCCCTCTCCAAAATAACCTAGTTTCTCATGAGGAAGGAGAGGAGATAGAGGAGCTCGACCCTGAAATTCACTATATAGAAGACACTTCCCCTTTTCCCCATTTCACTCAATCTGCATATGAAGAATCCCTTATGAACATTCAAATCAATGAGTTTGGTAAAGGGGAAAAGGCCAAAAACACTCCTAATAGATACAATCTCAAGTCAAAGAAGAAAGAAGGGAATTTTGATAGCCATGATCAGCCCCTCATAACAGAAAGGCCTGCTAAACCTACAACAATCACTACTAAAGAAAAGAAACTTAGAATACTTTTCCATCAACCAAAGGGCCTGTCTTTGAGGTAAGGGAAGCTCCTAAGCCTCTTTCCTCTTTAGTTTTGATCACAAAATTCAAAAGATTAGAATTCCCTTACCCCTCTCAGAACTAGTTAAAAATGAAGATTTCAAAAGGTCCCTCTCTAAAATGCTACAATCTGAGTCCCCCCAGCCTTCCAAAGACTCAGTAAATATTCAAGATGAAAAGCCAGTAGTCATCCTAGGTCCCATGGTAGAAGACATAGATGATTCATCCCCTTCCTTTTACACATCCCTGAACATACATGATAAGGTCTTGCATAATTGCCTCATGGATTCAAGACCTTCCCACAACCTTATGCCCAAAATAGTCATCGAAGAATTGGAACTGGAAGTAACAAAGGATTATCACGATTTATACTCTTTTGATTCAAGGATGGTGCAATGCCTTGGAGTCATCAAAGACTTGGTGGTCTCTTTATTTCAGCTGCCAATGAAGAGTGTGGTCATGGACATTGTAGTAACTGATGTTCCCCCCAAGTTCGACATGTTGTTGTCAAGATGTTGGATTAAAAAACTTGGAGGAACATTATAGATGGATATCACATATGCCACCATTCCAGTCTTTAGAGGGGAACAAAGGAGGCTTTACAGAGAAGCTTAGCTGGCCTACATTGTTAGTGATGAAGCAGACCCCACCAATCATCCTATCTTTGCACTTGACACCGATTTGGGGTCTAGTTTATTGCAACTCACTAATACTCTTGAAGCCCCTTTTCAAATCAGAAAGCAGCCCATATTTAATCATGAGATACCTCCTCCGACCACCTCTGTTTGGAATATGTTCTTCGACGAAGCTTCTTCTAGCGAAGGCGTTGGCACTGGAGTGGTTTTTGTGTCACCTTTCTAGGAAACCATATCCCTATCATACAAGCTAGAATTTGAAGCTACCAATAATGTGGCAGAATATGAAGCTCTTATTCTGGGATTAAGGGCTATAGAAGAAATGGGAATTGAGGGGGTAGAAGTGTTCAAAGATGCTGAGTTGATAATCCAGCAAGTCAGAAATGCTTATCAGACTAAGCATCCTTGGCTAAGGAATTACAAAAATGAGGCGTGGGCCCTGATTGATAATTTCTTCTCAACTTTCAACATTTCTTTTATTCCAAGAGAGGAAAATACTTTGGCCGATTCCTTAGTTGTCTCAGCTAGTATGTTCAGGATCCCTTTGCTGCCTAAGATAAAATATGATGTTGAGATAAGATATAGGCCATGTATACCGAACAATATCAAGCATTGGAAGGTATTCAAAGACGATCTTGAAATCAAAAAATTTCTTCATTCTGTCGATGAATTTTCTGCATTGCACATTGATCGGTATTCCGATCTCGAAAGTCACCCTCACCCTGAGGCATTTTTAAATAAAATTGCTAATCACCATATTATTCATCTGCCTAGAAATCACATTTTGAAGGGATTAGTCGCTTTAGAAAGACTGTTTGATGGGAATGATGTGGCAGTAAAGGGTAGGTTTTCAAATGAAGATGCTGATACAACAGAGTGTGACATCAGCACACAGGAGGAGCCTAAGTTTGTCAAGTTGTCAAGCAGTTTGACCAAAGAGTAGAGGGATGAATATATCGAGTTATTAATGGAATCTGTTGATGTGTTTGTGTGGACCTATGAATACCTCAAGACATATGACAAATCTATCATTGAAATCAAGATCCCACTGAAGGAAGAGGCTAAGCCATTTAGGCAGAAGCTAAGACAGATAAATCCCATGTTGTTGCCTATCATGGAGAGAGAAGTGAAGAAGTTTTTATATGCCCAAATCATTGTCCCCTTGAGATATTATTAGTGGGTATCCAATTTGGTCCCCATGAGGAAGAAAAGTGGAGAAATCAGGCTCTGTGTTGATTTCAGGAACCTGAACAGGAGCTCAAAGAAAGACAACTATCCCTTTCCCAACATGGAACACATATTTCAGAAGGTAACTATTGCATCTAGGATATCCATGATTGATGGTTTTTCTGTCTATAATCAGATATCAGTCATGCCTGAGGACAGAGAAAAAACGACCTTCACCACTCCTTGGGTCACGTTCATGTATTCGAAAATGCCCTTTGGATTAATGAATGCAGGAGCAACATTTCAGCAAGCCATGGACATAGCCTTCATTGGAGAGAAAGATCAGTTTTTAGTGATCTATATGGATGACATCACAGTCTTCTTCAGGTCTGATAGAGAGCATTGTTGTCACTTAAGGAAAGTTTTCTTGAAATGTCAGAGGTTTGGCCTTTCCTTAAATCCCAAGAAATCTTTGTTTTCTATGAAGGAGGGGGAAGATGTTAGGCCATATAGTATCAATAGAGGGAGTGAGAATTGATCCCAACAGGGTAGAGGCAATTCAGACCCTGTCACTTCTCAGGTCTAGAAAGGAAGTCTAGGATTTTTTAGGGAATATTAACTTTCCGAGGAGGTTTGTCTCAAATTTTGCTGAGTTGGTGAAACACATCACAACCATGATCAAAAAGGGAAATGAAGTAAAATGGAATGATGAACCCAGGGAATATTTTCTCCAAATAAAAAAGGCATTGACTGAGGCACCTGTGCTAATTAGTCCTGATTATTCCAAGGATTTCCTAGTTTTTTCTTTTGCTTCTTTTGATATAGTGGCAGCGGTCTTATTGCAGAAAAATGAGGAAGGGTGAGAGCAACCCATTTCCTTCTTCAGTAAGTCATTAAGAGATGCATAAATTAGGTATGAGATCATGGCGAAATAGGCCTATGCCTTGGGGAAATATCTCAAATATTTTAGAGTCTATGTCTTGCACTCAAGAGTGACTTCATACGTTCCTTCAGCCTCTGTGAAAGACATCCTTATACAACCTGACATAGATGGGAGAAGAGGTAAATGGATTACCAAGATCCTTGAGTTTGACCTGGAGATAAAGCCCACCAAGTTGGTTAAAGGGTAGGGTTTAGCCAAGCTACTGGATGAATCCAATTGCAAGGCCTTGGGGGTTAGCTTCATAATTGTTTTCTCAGAAAATCAGCAAGTTGAGTCATCCAGCAAAATCTCTCAGGGTGGCTTATCACTAGAAGAATGCACCTAGTATAGAGACATTTTGTATTTTCTGCAAGAGTTGAAGCCTCCTGATGGAATGGGAAAAAGAAAGGCAAGATCTTTAAAGATCAAGGCAGTCAGATATTGCCTTATTGACCAATTCTTGTACAGGAGAGACCCTCTAGGGGTGTTTTTGAGGTGTCTGAACCCACAGGAAGCCCAAAAATTTATGTTTGATTTCCATAGCGGCCTTTGTGGAGGGCATCATTTCTGGAAGACCACAACTCATAAAAATTTTAGGGCTGGGTACTACTGGCCCACCTTATTCACTGATGTCTACAGAGTAGTCAGATCTTGCATCAAATGCCAAAGGTTCTCAGGAAAGAAACAACTCAAATCTCTGCCACTAAAGCTTGTAGTAGCTTCAACACCCTTTCAATAATGGGGGTTGGACTTCATTGGATAAATTCATCCTCCTTCAAGTGGCCAACACAGATGGATCCTTACTGCAATAGACTATTTCACCAAGTGGATAGAAGTTGCCCCCACCAGGAGTGCTTCACACAAGATAATTATCATGTTCCTGGAGGATATCATAGCCAGATTTAGCTGTCCCATCAGAATTGTCACTGATAATGCTTCTTCTTTCAAGTCTAAGCCTCTGGTTAAGTTCTGTGAGCAGTTCAAGATTTCAATAATTCACTCCACTCCCTATTATCCTCAAGGAAATGGACTAGCAGAATCTTCCAATAAAAGTCTAATCAAACTCATTAAAAGATTATTGGAAGACAATAAGAGGGCATGGGAGTCAAAGCTCAAATTTGCTCTATGGGACGATCGAGTGACAACAAAGAAGTCCCTGGGCACCTCGCCTTTTCAACTTGTTTATGGGATGAAGACTGTGTTTCCCACTTAGCTCGCTTTACCTGTAGCGAAATTCTTTCAAGATCATGAAGGAGAGATAGACCATATGGTCAGAGGAATTCATCAAGTGGTGGAAGTGCAACAGATCAGGGAGCAGGTAATTGACATAGATCATAGTCATCAACAGAATATCAAGAAGGCCTTTGACAGGAAGGTCAGGAAGGAGGAATTTGATCTGGGAGATTTGGTGCTTAAGTGGGATGCACCCAGGCAGGATAGGGGAAAACACAACAAGTTTGATGCGCTTTGGATCAAGCCCTTCAAAATCTCCGAAGTATTCTTAAATAACACATAAAGGTTGCAAGATTTGGAGGGTGAAGAATTTTTTAATGGCCCAGTAAATGGGCATTTCCTGAAGAAATGTTTTGTTTGAGCCTTAGACGACTCCTCTGTTTTTGTAAATATTTTTTTTTTTTTTTTTTTCGACTTAATAAATAACTCCATAGCCCAACAAAAAGGCACTAAAACTGCAAGGAGTTATTAGAGCATCACAGGGACGACTCTATCCCCCATGGAGCCTAATGTTAGCACCAATTCTTGCAAGGGGGGTGTTTCTCTCTGATTTCGGGTCCTTGGTGTAAAAAGTGAAGAGATGGGTTTTAAAAATCCGTCAAATGCATTTTCTTCAAGGGCCGCATTTGTGAGCATCAAGCGCAACACATGGAAGAAGTCCATTTCGGGCTTAAAATCAAGTGATTGGGCATTTTTGTTTTCAGTGGCAAGGATCCATCGATGGAGTAGATCAACGGTCATATGGTAAGCCAAAGCCAGGGGGTTGCATAAGGTTTAGCGCATGGGCTCATCCCTTAGGGCCAAAGTCACGAAATGATCGTGGTCATCCGATCCAGTCGGGACACAAGGCACCTGATTAAGTCTAGTCGCCATCTTGACTATCACAACTTTGAAATACAAGGCTCGACTCCCCTCCATTCACGATACGCGAGATGCAAAGGTGCCTTTGGGTGCGGGCCCATAGTCATAGCACAGGGTCGTATGGAAAGGTGGTTGAAGGGAGAGGAGCAAGAGCTCAGAGGAGAAGGAGAATCCCTGAAAGGATAGGGACCGTTAGTCTTGAAGGATGTGTGCCACACGATTGAATCTGGTCACTATTTTTCCTATCGTGACATTGAGAGACAGGGGTCGACTCCCTTCCATCATCGAAATTGTGAGATGCGAAGGCACCTTTGGGTGCGGGCCCACGGTCCTTGCGCCCGGTCACAAGGTAGTAGGGCTAAAGTAGGGTCCGGTTGAGTCTAAACACTCATTGAGCGACGAGTGATCACGATCGTTGATCAAGAGAGGATCTCAACCATCCAACCAAGGGATGCGTGGATTGAGTCTGGTCGCTATCTTTCCTATCGTGACTTTAAAATACAAGGGTCGACTCCCTCCCGTCAACGATGTGCAAGATGCGAAGGCACCTTTAGGTGTGGGCCCATGGTCATAGCATAGGATCGTATGGAGTGGGGAAAAAGTAGATGAGGAGCATGGAGCCAATGTGTTCAAGGGAAAATGGATCGTGTCTGTTAATTTTGAAGCCAGATCCAACCACCAATATGGAGGGTCATTTCACAGCTTTAGCCACCACAGATCCTACACGATAGAATGGTGGAATCTCCTGAAAGGAGAAGTTTCGAAGCACCTCTAGAGCGAGGCGCCAGGTCATGGCCATGGGTTACATTGAGGGCAGAGCCAAAATAAAAAGGAGGCTAGCCTCTGAGCCCTGGGAAGCAATCATATGGTCGTTCCTTGTGCTCAAAGTCTCAGCCACACATTCTGGAGGAAGGAAATTAATGAAGATTGAGCATGTAGTTGAAACCTCAGCTCAAGCCGTGAATGTAAGGCATGAAGATTCTGGCATGCAGTCTTCCCAAGATCATCCTGTGTGCAGGTTTTCCTAAAAGAGGCATCTCGATCTGATGTCCTCGACTGATAAGAGGATCCTGCACACACTAAGTTGGACTTTAATGTCTCATCTACCCTCTTTCTTCCAAGGGGGCGAATTGCTTTGAGTATATATACTCAGTTTTTGTATTTTTGTAAGGATGGATGGTAGAGCAAAGCTCCCAATTGTAATGTTTTAATGAAGCACTAGTTTTGCTGGCTTGGTATCTGCATATGAAATTTTCTTGTTTAATGTAGGACAACTCTCTTTTTCTTCTAGTTTCGATCTCATACTTAAAGGGTTCATGATTGATTGATTCACATGAATTTTCGTGACTGTGTTATGATAAAGGATTTATTATAATGTTGTTATTTTCTTTTAGTGTTTCTGCTCTTGGATATAAGAGGTTCTTGTGTTCAAGTTTTTCTTTTACAAGCTGTTAGAAGCTTGATGCCTATAGCATACCTTCTCATTTCCTCATAGAAGTCTTCCCCCTACTCACCCTTATTACAACTTACTGTATGAAGTTAAACCAATACCTCATCTGCTTATGCATGCCTGGCCTAGTTTCCGAGTTAGAATGATATTGTTCTGAGTTTACTTCCATTCATCACCCTTTATCAACAAATAGTGACATAAACTGATGGACATCAGGCTTACTTCTACTGCAATCCAGGAGTGACTTCTGACGCCAATAGTATCAACCTAGGGATGAATCATGAGAGGGGAAAAAAAGAATAGACCATGAGCTCATAAGGGTTTAAGGACCAAAAATTGAATTGTGTATCAACAGATGAGCTATGACTCAAAGGTTTAGTCATCCTAAGGGGTCCTACCATAATCAACATTTAATGGATGAGAAATTCATTTTAAAGAGAAAATAAGAATCTAAGGTTTTTTTAATTTTTATTTTTTAACAAAAACAAACTAAGAGACCCAAGGCGACTTAGTGTGATAACATGAACAAATCCTCATATTCCTGCAACAAACTCTATATTTCTTGACTAGTTTGTTCATCCCAATAATCTCCCACCATAGCTATCTTAGGTTTCTCTATGGTCCCTATATTGACTTTGTGCAAATTGAATGGGTGATTATAGGAACTATCAGTCTGACTAGGTATGGTGTTCTAGATTTCTTTGTTCCCTTCTGTCTCTTTAATGGCTAGGTTTCTCAATTCCTCTAAATCATCTAGTATTTTTGAATCCCTACTAATCTTGTAGCACTCTATAGGATTCTTTTTTGAGTTTAGGTGAAGTTCTCGACTATGTTTTGCACATACCACTCAGTTTGATTCCTGATTACTATTGCCTGTAAAGAGAAATTCTTTAATTGTTTGCAGGACTACTTCAAGATTAAGGTACTTACTTGTAAATGAGAAGTCCTTCCAAAAGTGATCTACCAACATTTTCCAGTCGCTAGTCTGTCTTTTGGTTTCTTCATGTATGAACCAGGAATTTAGGATTGGACTTAGTGTGTGGGGAAATACCTGAACCCAGAATCGAGAGGGTATTTCTGCATCTTGCCACCGTGTCACACACTGTTCAATATGTTCTCTAGGATCAGATTCTCCGCTGAACAGTTGCACAACTTGGAAATCCATTTGTATGTATGATTCCAACTACTCCTTATTCTGAAACTTATACTTGATATCTTGCTTCACATCTTTCCAATTTCCAAGTACGGTTTTATGATTAGCCCACCATTTGGCAGGGGTGTCCTGGAGGGATAAATCTATTACTAAGATACTTTGATCCTCTACTACATGTTATTCCATGGTGAGCATAAAATTGTCAAGTCTTGAGGTGCCATCATATATTGGGTGTTCTATGACCTCGGTCCCAACCCATCTAGTTTCTCTAACAATTGTGCATCTCCTTGATAATATTTCGTATGAGCCTTGCTGCCAACTATCAAATGCCAGTTCTAAATCTTCATCCACTAACTGTATACTCCTCCAAATTATTGATCCATAAACAATAGGATTTATCTAATCATTTCTTGTTCCTGCTGTTATAGTGTACAACTGATCCAAGTCTTCTCCCTCCATATTGTTGTCTTTCGGCTCCATATATCTAGGCCATATATATGGATCCAAGGGTTGAACTAACTTGATTCCATCTACCTCAAATGTCATGGTGTCTTTATTTAGTTCAATCACTGCATATTTGTCATAGGCCCCATCAATCCCAAGTAGTGTAGGGTAAGATTCCTTATCTGCCATGATCTCAATCACTTCAAAGTCAACTATTGGCTTCACTCCTACAACATCTATTTCCACGTTCTCCAATCTTCCTATGTGGAAAATGAAATAATGGTTGGACATCCTTAGTTGGATTGGGGAATATGTCAACTGGGGTTTTCCTAGGGCTTCCCAAGTTTTTTTAGGTAGAATGTTCACATCGGATCCTATATCTAATATGACATCCTTAATCGCAAATTCGTCTAACTGGGCTACTAGTATGAATTCTTTTCCATTTCATACTTTCCTTCTCTGCACCCTCTGAGTACACTTCTCAAGAAGGTTTGTTCTTATTCTTGCTTCTGTGGGTTCCTCATTTCCTAAAACTAGGTATAGCACATTGCAAAAATTCTCGGTGTGACAACAAGGTTTATGGGTGCAGGGGGTGAAGCAAGGACTTGCATAATCTTAGGGTAAACAATAGGTTGTGGGGGTTTCTCTTGCATATAAGGTCTAGGGATATTCCGAAAGACTTCTATGGAATTTTTAAATAACAACTTTTGTTTTAGGGGGTCATACATGTCTTCTTTAGGTGTTGCTTTCTGGATCTGGGGTATATTTTCAAGATCAACTCCTGTGTTTTCTCTTCCTCAAGTAACAATATTGAGGTTGGGTAATTTTCCTTGAATAACTCTCTTGATTTCTAAACTGATGAGGTCAGTTCCTCATTGACATACCCGTTATTCTTATTTTTCAATTAGTTCTGGGTGATCCTTAGTTGTGTGCCCATTGGTTCTATAGTGAGAGCACCGTGGTCACCTAGGATGAGGACAATATCTATCCATATGGACTTTCTCATCACACTTATAACATATTCTTATCTCTCTTCCCTTGGTTCCTCCTCCTCTAAAGTCTCCTCTGACCCCACCTCCTCGACCTCTTCTCGGTCCCTAAGGGTTTTCATTCACCCTAAATGATGTTTTGTCCAACCTATCGGCAAGTGCATCCAACACTCTACATTGATTGTTAGTATGTGTGGTAAATGCACATAAATCACTGTGTATTGTATTTGGTATTATCAAATATTTCTGCATAATGGGTCACTATCTCAGTCCATGCCCATGGATTCAACAAATCTCACAATACTCAACTGTTGGTGTTGCTTGGATCATTGGAAAAGCATGATATGGGGTGGGGTTATGGAATGGTATGATCACAGATACTTGTGCAACTCCTCCCATGGGTCTTGGTGAGGGTCCCATCGGATTCTGAGGAGGTCCCATTCCCCTCATTCATGGACATTCATTCACCAGATGTCCTTCTATATATAATCCAGTGCACCAGACCTGCGGTCATCCTGGTCTAGGTATTGCCAGTTCTTGAATATTTTCAGTAAGAGATGATATTTTTCCTTGTAGTTGTGCCAAATTTGCATTTGTTGGGGGTCTGGTCACTCTCAGGCTCCCATGGTATCCCTCCATGGCTTCAATATTCATTGATTGTTCCAAGGCATCTTTCAAAGTGGCTATCCACTGATGTGTTAGGGAAATCCACATCAAGGGTAACAGTCCATGAATGTACCATTCTCTTTGATGTTTCTCATGGATTGGATGTGCTAACCTCCCTATAGCATCTTTAAACTTTTGGCTATATTTTGAGGTTGATTCACCTTCCCTTTAATGAATCTTGTGCAACTCAAATAGAGCTTGTTGTTCTGAATGAGGTAGTTTAAACTCCACTATGAACCTTTTCCATACCTGGCCAAGTGTGAACTCTTGACCTTGCATTCATGGCACTCCTAGATCAATAATAGGTAGTCCTGAACTCAACCAACTTATTTTCATCTGGAGTCCCTCTATATTTCCAAATTGCTTCACACAAGAACCAGTGTTGCTCCACATCTTCATCTCCCTTACCCCAGAATTTTGGGTATCGGGAAATCAAATCTCCCGTGTGACCAACCATTGCTAATCTTGGTGCTCCTCTCAAAATGAAACCTAATGGTATTGCTTGCGATATACTAGGGTATTCCAATATCCTCCCTATACTCGTACTTCCTGGATGTGACTAACTAGCTAATTGTACTGGAACAAATTTAGCATGAGAAGGTAGTATCGAACTTACCACTTGTATAGAAGAAAATTGGTGTATGGGCGATTTGGGGCTGTCACCACTTTCTTCGAGGAAATTTTATTTGATTTGGGGGGTCTCGTTTTCTTCTTCTGGAGCAGTCTCTTCAACCGAATTCCTAATCTTTCCTATCATCGGGGATGAATATTCTCTTTTCTCTTCAAAATCCATGCTAACATCCTTCTCTCTTGCTTCTAAACCTTCTCCTTCTTTTCCACCCTCCTGGGGACTTCTTTCTCTCTGCGCTTCTCTCTCACTTAATCTTTGATTGGACATTCTTTCATGTCTTCTCATCTTCCAAAACTCTTCTATCTGTCTTTCCTCTGCTTCTCCTGGTATGAATTATTTCCAGAATTTCTAGGACTGTCTTGCTTCTTTCTTGATCTTTCCATGCCACCACTTCTCAACTATGGCGACTCTTTTCATGGCTTGCGTGTCTCTTGAGTCCATTTCTTATTGTTTCCCCTACTTATCAAAGAACCCTTACCCTCTCTCAGGCCATTAATCTACCCCAACCTCTCCCTACCCCAAGAGAGGATGTTTACACTGCCATCTCAGTCGAGGACATACTCAACATCCCCTCTTCCATCAAGAAAATATTAATCCAGATGGGGATTTCTCTCAACAGTCTTCCCCTTGCGTCTTTATTGAAATATGCCTCTGGGTGTAAAAAAGATTGGTGATTCTCAGCTACAAACTCAATAATGTATCCTTCTAATGTGGTATTGACCTAGAAATCAATCGCTCGCATAACCAATGAAGTGATGCAATCTTCTATGTGTCCCAAGTACATTTCATCTTCACTCATTATTGGAACCATGGAGCTTATTAGAGCCTATTTATCTAGTGAAAAAGTTATTCTAGGAATTCAACCCAGAATATCTTGTACTCGTCACTAGATATTTCTGAGTAAAAGAATGCCTCATGGGTATCTTCCACATATTTTATTCTCATCTCCGCGTCCTTCCATATGAAGGCATCACAGTTTATTTCCCACCATTGGTCAATATTATATCTGTGAATCCGTGGAAGCATCCTCCATACAGGTTCCCTTTTAATGCAGGTCCCAACAATAGAACCATTTTGTTGGCGCAAGTTTGATCGGACCAGGGTCCTTCTAAGGTTACCAACAAAAGGTACTGAGTAGTCTAGAGCACTGGAATTTTCATCTCCTCTGAAGAGAAGAAGTATCACCTGAAGCGATGCTGAGACAAAGGGATAGGGAAGGGAAAGGAAAATAATTAGGAGGATTCACAAAACTTCCAAGATTCATCCTGATCTCACGCAAAACATCTAACTACGGAACATATATGAACTCATATGTGAAAATACTAGAACTACTTATGTTGCGTGAAATCATTCAAACACAAAGACATCATGTGGAACTTATGAAACATAAATAAGTACTGTAAATATATGATGTAGAAGGATAAACACAGAAAGACAAAACATATTTTGAAATTTTGGATCCTTCTTCATATATTAACTTCAGATCGTTCTCAATTACAAACTCAGAGATACACAGTAATGCTTTGTCACAGACTCCTAGCTCTGGACTCATGTTGCAGAGATCTAACTCCCAAAATGGTGTACAGATTACATTATAGACTCAAAACTTGACTTCTCAATAGTACCCAACAACTATGACCAAAACCCTACACATTCGATACCAACTAACCAACCAAAATCACCAACAACCTAGCCGACCTAACCCACCCCTTTACAATTATATTCATCCCTATATATAATCTAGGTCATGTCTTCTAGATTTGACTTGCACTCTTTCTTGTTATGTTGCAACCACTTTTTCTTTGTTGGTGTTGCGTTGTCTTTTTCGCAACTAATTTCTATTTCTTCTTCTTTCTCTACTGTCCAACTTCTTTTGTAGCTTTTGAAACTCATACTAGGCCAAAACTAGGGCTATAGTCCTTCTTTCACAACTCCTTGTCCAAAAACAAAGGGCCCAACACTCATCAACAATGTATCCCAAGTATTGGATCTTGTTCATTCCAAAAGAACATTTTTCCAAGTTGGCATAAAGCTTGTGTTGTCGCAGATTGTTGAAAACGCGTTGAATATACCACATGTGCTCCTCTCACGTTCTGTTGAAAATGAGGATGTCATCCAAATATACTACCACAAAGGATTTGGTGAAGGGTATCAATAAATCATCCATAAACCATAGGAAAGTGGTTGGTGCATTTGTTAAGCCAAAGGGCATGACTAGCCATTTGTAGAGACATTCTTTAGAGTTGAAGGTTGTCTTCCATACATAAGTTGGTTCGATGGGAACCTAGTGGTAGCCAAAATTCAGGTCAATATTTTCGAATAAATTTTCCCCATGAGTTGGTCAAGAAGGTCATCAATCCTGGGAATGGGGTAGCAGTTCCTCACTGTGATTTTTTTTAAGGCTCTGTAATCAATGCAGAGTCGCCAATTCATGTCCTTTTTATACACCAGTACAATCAAGATTCTGCAAGGGGAGGAGTTGGGTCTGATGTGACCCTTTTGAAGAAACTCTCATATATGATGCCTTCTTTTGTCATTCTCCATTAGTGAGCACCGATAGACTAGTCCATTAGGTAGAGGTGCATCGGGAGTCGGATCAATTTGATGCTTGACAGTGTGTCAGTACCCCTGTAGGTGATGAGAATATGTCTTTGTATTCTTCCACGATCCCATCCACTTGATTCTACTGTAAAGAGAGGCATTGTGTATAGGCCACAGATATGGCGGCGAGCTTCTTCTTACTATGACCATGGATAAAAAATAATATGAACTTCCTGGTCTCTGAATGTTAAGAACCAAATATCAGTATAACATAGAAAAACCTCAGAATAAGTACTCAATGCCTTGGAAAAGAGATAATTTCAGATAATAATCCTCTTCAAGTGGGAAACCTCCTTTTACACCACATAAATGTTCAAGTACAAGATGATTTCAAATTAAAATGTCTCCTTGGTATATATAGGAGACTAGGAGGTACAATTACAACTAATTGACCCAAGCCAATGTAAATAAAAAAACATTACTAATGTAATATTCATAAATTAAGGGGTAATGTGACACTATTTAGGGATTAACATGCCCCTCCCCTTCAAACAAGTGTTGTCTACAAAACTTGAGTAATTCTGAATGATTTTGTATAAAAGACTCATCTTCCCAAGTGGAATCTTCAGCAGGAAGTTTCCTCCACTTAATGAGATACTCTGAAATAGATCTATTCCTCAGCTGGCGACTTATTGTGTCAGTGATGGATTTAGGCTCCAATATGATTTTCCTTCCTCATCAAGTTCTGGAAATATAGCTTCAACTGGTATCGTGTCACCTATAGCCTTCTTTAAGCATGAAACATGTAAAACTAGGTTTACTCATGAGGATGCAGGCAACTCCAATTTGTATTCCATAGTAACAATCTTTTGCAACATTTTATAAGGACCATAGTACTCTGGTAATAATTTATTATCCTTCTTGTCTTTCTTGAGGGATATCTGTTTGTATGGTTGTAGTCTTAAAAACACCCAATCCCCTACTTCAAAACTTCTTTCACTACGATGTTGATCTACTTGTTGTTTCATGCGATTCTGTGCCATGGTCAGGTTGTCCTTTAAGATTTGGAGAACTTGTTGTTGATGCTCAATGTGATATTCCACTGCTTGAACCTTAGATTTTTATTTTAGAGAAGAAGTGATGGAAGGAGGCTGGTATTCATAGAGATCCATAAATGGTGTCATTTTTGTTGTAGTATGAAAGGAAGTGTTATACCACCATTTTGCCAAGGGTAACCATTTGAACCATTTTGTTTGTTTACCAGAGACAAAGAAATGATGGTAGCTTTCCAAACATTTGTTCACTATCTCAGTTTGTCCATCAGATTGAGGATGATAGGATGAGCTATGAATCAATTGAGTACCCAAATAAGAAACTAATTCTATCCAAAAATGTCCAGTGAAGATAGGATCTCTGCCACTTACAATAATCTTTGGGATTCCATGTAGTTTTTGAACTGTCTCTATAAATGCAGTGGAAACTATACTGTATTTGAAGGGATGAGAGAGTGCACAAAAGTGTGCATACTTGGTCAGTCTATCAACAATCACCATGATGACACTCTTTCCTTCAGAATTTTGTAACCCTGTGATGAAATCCATGGAAACCTCCTCCCAACATTGACCTGGGATGGCTAATGGTTGTAAAAGACATGGGGTCTTAATTGTTTCCACCTTATTTTGTTGGAAAACCAAACATTCTGCTATAAACCTTTGAACATTAGTTTTAAGGCCATCCCAAAAAAATTCTTTCTTGAACCTATGGTAGGTTTTCAAAAATCTCGAGTGCCCTCCTACCTGATAGGTGTGGAATTCCAATAGTACCTTTTGTTTGAGTTGGGAGTTCTTACATAAATATAAGCGATCTTTGTACCATAGTGAATAATTTTTCCATGTAAATGTGTCTTATCCACTAGAAACCTTTTACAACCTTTGAATGAGAGTCCACACATTTTTTTTCATTTTTCCATTCATCCCTCTCTTCTATTATCCAATCAGGTAGGATGATCAAGATAGCACAGAGAAAGGCCTCAACATCTTCATGCTTTCTTGAGAGTGCATATGCCACAACATTTTGCTTCACTTTTTTATAGATGATTTCAAAATCATAACCCAATATCTTGGTCACCCATTTTTGTTGTTCTTTTGAAGATAGTCTTTGTTCTAAGAAGTATTTAAGACTATCATGATCTATTTTGACCTTGAAGTTCCTAATTATTAGGTAAGGGCACCATTTATTCAATGCATGTAGTATTGCCATCATTTCATTCTCATAAATGGGTTTGTGTAATTCCTTTCCCTTGAGTGGTTGACTTTCAAAATCCAGGGGCATTCTTTCTTGCATTAGGACAACACCAATGCTACTTCCCGAGGCATCACATTCCATAATAAAGGTTTTTGTGAAGTATGGTGTGGTCAAGACATGAGATTTACACATCACCTCTTTAAGTTTCTCAAAATCTTTAGTTGTCTCTGGAGTCCATGAAAATGCATCCTTATTAGTTAGTGCCATTAAAGGTGCTGCTATTCTCCCATAGTTCCGAACAAACTTGCGGTAGTAACCCGTCAAACCCAAAAATCCTCTAAGATTATTCAATATTTTGGGAATCGACCAGTCCATCATGGCCTTAATATTGTTAGGGTCTACCTTGACACCTTCATGAGATACAATATGACCCAACTACTCTATGTCCTTCACCCCAAAGAAACATTTGGATGGTTTGGCATATAGTTGTTGTTGCTTTAGAAGTTGTAGAACCTTGTCAACATGTCGCACATGATCCTCCCAAGACTTGCTATAGATTAGTATATCATCAAAAAATAATAACACAAATTTTGAAGGAAGGGCTTGAAAATGGAATTCATCAATCCTTGGAATGTGGAAGGTTCATTTGTAAGGCCAAAAGGCATGACCAAAAATTCATAATGGCCCTCATGAGTTTGGAATGTTGTTTTTGGGATATCTTCTTCCTTCATTCTAATATAATGATACCTTGAACGGTGATCCAACTTTGTGAAATAGATTGCTCCATGTAGTTCATATAACAATTCATCAATGACAGGAATTGGAAACCTATATTTAATAGTGATCTTGTTGAGATCTCTATAATCTGGACACATATGCCATGAGCCATGTTTCTTGAATACCATTACCACCGGTGCAAAGTAAGAACTTTGGCTAGGTCTAATAATGATAGCGTCTAACATTTCTTCAACCATACACTCAATTTCACTCTTCTAGGCTTAAGGGTATCTGTACGAGCTGATGTTAGGAGGATCACTCCCAAGAATTAGGTGAATATCATGATCATGATTTCATGTGGGTGGATGACCTTTGGGAATATCTTCAAAGACTTTGGAATGCTTATCAATGATCCCTTGGCGATATAGGGGAATAGATGGCTTTATTGTTTGAACATCTAGTGAGCATAGTTGTGAAATAACACCTTTATGCCCCTTTTTCAATAATTTTTTCATGCCCTTAGAGATTATCACCTTACTGAGTTTCCCAGTGATACCTATTAACTCAATTTCTTTTCCTTCCAATGAAAATTTCATGAAAAATTCTTGAAAATTAAAATCCATTGTTCCTAATTATTGTAACCATTGGATTCCTAGTACGACATCAACACCACTCATGGGTATAGAAATCATTGGAATATTCATTACATATTCCCCCATAGTAAGATTGATCTTATTGCATTTTCCTGAGCAATTGATAGTTCCTCCATTTGCAATCATTACTTGAAACTCTGGCGCTATATATACAAAGAAATTGAGAGCTTTGGATAATTTATAGTGAATGAAATTATGAGTACTACCAAAATCAATTAAGACTATTACCCTTTTATTTTTGATATATCCTTCGATCTTGAGGGTTTGATGAGTGCCAATTCTAGCCAATGCATTACATGATATCGTGGGAGTCAACTCTTCAGAAGAAATCACTTCCACGTTTTCATCTTGAGATGGTTCTTGTTCTTCTTCCTCTTCACAATCTATGTACAATAATTTCTTCTCACTACACTTATGTCCCTTACTGTACTTGCTATCACAATTAAAGAATAAACCATTTTCTTTTCTTTCCTCCAATTGTTGAGGTGTCAACCTTGTAGGTTGAGGTGTTTTAGGAGAAGGAGAATTATTCTCTCGATAGATGTTAGGATTGGTTGTTCTAGTATCCATAACCATATTTTTACTTTTAACATTTCTTGCCACCCTAAATGCATTCTCCAATGATTTGGGTTACCAAAGGAGAAACTCATGTTGAATGTTATCCTTTAAAGTTCTTATGAATACATCAATCAATTTATCCTTTGCAATATATGTTACCTTTATATTCAATCTTTGGAAGTTCTCAATGTGCTCTGTAACTGAACCCTTTTGCTTGAGATTTATCAATTGGCTAAAGCAGGTATTTCTCCTTGTATCCTCATAGTGTGCTATCATTTCTTCTGTGAAAATTGTCTAAGTGACAAGTAATTTGCGAGAACAAAGCCATTGATACCATAAACATTGATTGTGTTCTAACTATAAAGAAGTAATTCATACCTTTTGTGTTTGTGGCACATTATGTAGATCAAAGAATTTCTCCATCTGAAGTATCCATGTGATTGGGTCCTTGCCATCAAACTTCCTCATATCGATCTTAGGAATGTGGTTGGTCATCAAACCAAAGTTGGAGTTTCTCCATTCTTGATCCATATTCCTTGTGTCCTCATCATGAATTTCATGGGATACATTTTCACTTTCAAGTGTCCTCTCTATTAGGAAAATTTTCAATCCTTCCATGATATCCCTTTTAAACCATACATCTTAGTATCCATTATTTCCTCCAATTTAGCTTCAGTTTAATCCATCATCCCTTGTAGTTCATATTTTGTCATTGTATTCTTTTTAAATTCATTTATTTCCCTACGCATTTCTTCACCTTCATCAAGAGTCCAAATAGGACTGTCTGGAGGCTTATTTGGTGTAGAAGTTCCCTTTTTTGGTGGCATGTTGGCCAAGTATCGCTTTTAAACCTTGATTTTGAAGTGGTTCTGCTATACAATCTTTCTTCTGTTGTATATCCAATGTTTCATCTCTTCTAGGCATGGATGAGTTTAGGGGATAAATTTCGCTCATGGGCTAATTTTTCATGGTTTTTCCCAAAACAATATTCGCTATTCTAAAAATGATTCGCCCAAATTCTATAGGGTAAATTATTTTACCTTAAAAATTGCCAAAATTTTATACAAACTATATAACATCCTTATAAATTTGAATATTTTTACAAAAATATCGCCAAACATTTATAGTTGGCATATGAAGGATTACTAAGATTTGTCAAGGTTTCTATATTTTAAAATAAATTTCCATCCTTAAAATCATCCCTGCTTCTGGGTATGAAAATTTCTTTTTTATATTTCTTTGATATTTATTCTCTATAATGCCACAGGTTTGATCAAAATTATATTTTCCAAGTGGAATTTATGGTAACTTCCCCACAACTTGCTGATTTTTGGCCTTTCTAGGAGATATCACTTGTATAGAGTGCCCCGCACAAAATAATTGATAATTGTTTTTGAAACTTGTACCAAAAATACTACAGACTTTCCACTATACAATGCAACCAATCTCACTCAATTTGGATACTCTAGGAATAAATTATGATTGTTTTTCCCGGAAATCTTGCTTGAGACTAGTCAAATACCATATCTTCCACAGGATGTATCTACAAATGTAAGATTACCCAGAAGATGAAATTTTTATCATAGATACCTTACTAATTTGTGTGAATAAACTACGTATTTTAGGGTATGAAACATTGCAAAAAATGTTTTATAGTGAAAATTATGCAATGAATCAATTCAGGATGATTCCAAAACCCTATATTACACAAGCTATATCTACGAAAGTATAAGGCGTCAGGATCTGAAATTTTAACCCAACATACCTTGATCCGTCTAATAAATATCTTCCAAGGGGTTCCTTTGGAAACATCATAGAAACAAAATTATAGAAAAAATTCCAAGGTGTCTCATATGTAGAAACGAAACCCCAAGACCTTGAGCTCTAATACCATATATTAAGAACCAAATATCAATATAGCATAGAAAAACCTCAGAATAAGTACTCAACGCCTTGAAAAAGAGATAATTTCAGATAATAAGCCTCTTCGAGGGGGCAACCTCCTTTTACACCACATAAATGTTCCAGTACAAGATGATTCCAAATGAAAATGTCTCCTTGGTATATATAGGAGACTACGAGGTACAATTACAACTAATGGAACCAAGCCGACATAAATAAAATAACATTACTAATGTAATATTCCCCAATTAAGGGGTAATGTGCCACTATTTATGGATGAACAATGAAATGACCTTACTGCATTTCTTAACAGAGATTAAATAAATAACAGTAGGTGGTGCTACCTCTGAGATCCTTTACAATTGTCTACTCAAAGTAATAATAACACTATGGGGTCTAGACTCATACACACCATGATGCTTCCATAAATATGGTTTTCCTAAAATAACATCACAAAATTAAAGGGGATCAATATCACACAGTACCTTATCTTTGAAATATTTGATGTCGTAGGGCATACGACACTGCTGGATGACACATAGATCTCTTCCTTGGCGAAGCCAGCTGATAGTGTAGGGCCGCGGGTGCGATGTTGTGGGTTGGTCCAGCCACTTGATGATCTCTGTTGAAATCAGGTTCTTATGACTACCTCTATCAACAATGAAATGAAGCGAATCCCCCTTGTCCCACACCTATGAGCGAAAGAGGTGTTCCACTTCCTCTGGTTCTTCTGGTTCGCTTGGCTGGAATTTGGTGGTAGCGACAGTGGAACTGTCTTCAACATCGATAATCAACTTCCATCCTTTAGGATTTAACTCAAAATTAGAATCGACCTCTGACTCATAATCCTTCAGCTCGACCATGAGGGACATCTTGGAGCGACATTCTTCGGTGTTGTGCCAAGGAATTTTATGGTACTCACACCATTTTCCTGTGTCCTTCTTCATCTTCTCATTTCCCTTCTTGTGTTGCATCTTGGACTGGTTGTCCTGAGGATGACCATATCGACACAGTATTTGTTAAGGTCCTAACCCGCACATAGGTAGATCAATGTATTCGGATGTAATAAAGGTCAATATTAATAAGACCTTTCAATAAAATAGAATAAGGTGGATGTAAGAAGACCTAATAGAAGCTTCCGCTTCTAGAAGGATCTTCCTCTAGATGCTTCTTTTTAGTATAGATAGGAGTCGAGGGTATGAGAACCCTAGCTTGGATATTATTGTAATAGAGTGCTGCTCGAATGGAGGTTGCCCCCTCGAAGAGGCCTGTGAACATTGCTATCTGATTCAAAGTGCTATTGTTGTTGCTATTTCATATATCATTTCTGTGTATTGTGAAGATTATGCTGGATATTTTACTGTTATTCTGTCATTTCTAGCATTTCATTTATGTTCTGCATATTTTATATATCTGGTATCTTGCAAGTGGTATCAGAGAACTTTCCTTGGCAGAAATTG
>ML783653.1:438084-469449 GCA_009831015.1 Picea engelmannii
CAATAAAATAGAATAAGGAGGATGTAAGAAGACCTAATAGAAGCTTTCGCTTCTAGAAGGATCTTCCTCTAGATGCTTCTTTTTAGTATAAATAGGAGTCGAGGGTATGAGAACCCTAGCTTGGATATTATTGTAATAGAGCGTTACTCGAATGGAGGTTGCCCCCTCGAAGAGGCCTGTGAACATTGCTATCTGATTCAATGTGCTATTGCTGTTGCTATTTTGTATATCATTTCTATGTATTGTGAAGATTATGCTGGATATTTTACTGTTATTCTGTCATTTCTAGCATTTCGTTTTTGTTCTGCATATTTTATATATCTGGTATATTGCATTATTTGAGCACCAAATGATGCTCTGATTCTTTGATACCCAATTTGGTGCGTAGGGTATGGAAAATATTGGTGAAATATGGTACTGTCTGGTCCCTTTCTTGACGTAGGGTGGTACTTCTGGTGTACTGGTCCTTATAGCTTCCAACATGGTAGTATTGTTCTTTAGTGGCATCCCGAATGATATCCCATGTAAGGGGCCACCAAACAAATTGTAGATTCCTCCATGGACCTTTTCTCATTGTAAGTATCCCACCAGTATTTAACATGGGGAACAACCTTGAGGAGTGAAAAAGTGATATTTTCCCTATCGGAAAAATTGTGGACCGAAAAATATCCTTTGACCAGATTCAACCATTTATCTACAACATCCGCATCTATTAGTCCTTCAAATAATGAAATATCAAAATTTACCTGTACTTTGAAGGGGGTTGCCTAGCCACTTAATGAAGATGCTTCTCTTGTGGGTAGTTGTGGAAGGATTTGAGCGAAGTTGTCCATCATTTCATTCCTTTGTCACCTGAGGGCTTCCTCGAGCAACATTTTAATAGGATATCCTACTCCATCATCTTATCTTCATCCCCCATGGGTTGTTTTTAGGCTCAGCATGATCGATATTATAATGGCTCGATTGGTTCGAGTCCCAACTTCTTGTACCCAGATCTTGTCGAGGACATGCACAAAGAAAAATAAATGAACAACAGACTACTCTGATACCACTGAACCATATTTAGGAGTGAAATGAACATATTAACAGAATTAATAGAATAAATAAATACATATGAATAATAATACAAATATCTAGTGAACAATATCTTCTATTAAATAATGAAATAGGTTGAAACTGTAAAACTGCAGAACTCAAACACTTTCTCGAATGGTGATAGGTATCTCTGAGGAGAGATGTGGCTGCTATGCACAAACGTTTGAGAAAAATGGATTACAATGAGGATCCAGAGGCCTTTTTTATATTACTCATGAATTCCAAAACACTAGAAATCCAAACACCTAACCCTAGAAGGTGAAACACCAAAATTCATGTGGGCCCTCTGGGTAAGTTGGTGTAATTTGGTACCTCAACTTCCAAGGGTCGTAAATTTTGAATACGAACTCTGTTTTAGGTGCGTTATACGCTGTTGGAAAAGTATTTAAGATAAATACATGTTCCATAATCAAACTCTGACTCTGTCTACAGTTTGAATATGGCAAGCCAAAAAAACAATTTTTAGGGCCCCAAAACAGCCCTGGAAGTACAACAAGATGTGATGACATGAAAACATACAAAATAATCCAGTTAGATTAGGTGAGAGGCCACCCATATCCACCTAGAGGATGTGTGGGGATTCAGATAGCCCCAAAAGAGTAGAACCCACAATTTCAAATAAGTACAGAAGAACGTGTTGAGCGTAAAACATATATGAGGAGCTAGATGGAATAGGTGGGTGGCCACCAATATCCACCTGGATCATTGCGATATAGACTATATATTGAATTTTTTTCTAATATTAATATTTTTTTTCTATTGTTAAATTAATTAAATAAAAGTACCAAGGACAATTGTTTCTCATCACCTAGGCACCTAGGGGTGAGAAAGTGTCCAAAAGAGGTCTCTAGGAATTAATTTTATGAGAGATAAAATTAAATTTGAATTTTGGAATTTTGTGAGGGAAAACAAAAAGTCACGACTCTTCATTTTCCTCCACCAAGTATACTTAGAGACTAAGGTTCCCTCATTCATTCATTCCAAGAGTTTGAGAGAGAAATATATTGAGAGAGTTGAGCTGGGAGAGAGACCACATGAGAAGATTGTGGAAAAAATTCCAAGGCAGTTTATGAGCACAAAAATCGAGGAAAGTACAGTGCAACAATGAGACCATATTGTAAATATTTCTAAGTATATAAATTGAGGCAAAGTACAAAAACAATAGTGAGACTATATTGTATGGATTTATGGGCACAAAAATCGAGGAACAATTTTGGCACTATTTTCTATGTTGAGTTTATGCATGAAAAATGAGATAAGTGTGTGTTTAATTATTGAAGATGACTACTATACATATCTCTCATTTCTATGAATAATAAAATCCTCCCCTCTCTCACTGGTTTTCCCCTTTGTGGGTTTTTCCAGGGTCTGAATTTGTAGACCAAATCTCTGTGTTGAATTTTCTGTGTGTGATTTATTTTTGGTTAAAGTGTTGTAGCAGACTTTGTGTGTTTCAGTTCTGAACATTTAATTTCATGCTTACTAATTTGCTGCAGTAAATGTGCAATGTGGGTTGGGCATTTAACTATCTGTCTCAGTGATACTTGAAACCGGTTGGGGTCTGAAATTTTTACATGGTATCAGAGTTGGTTAGAGAAGAAGAACAAAAATATTTCAGCCATTAAAGTGAGAATTTTCTAAGAAGAGGAGGTACTTCACCGGGCAAATTTTTTTGTTGGAATTGAATGTAAGTTGAGAGGGTCGTGACCATCAGTTTGAGGGTTGAGGACATATTTGATGGGGCTTTTAATTTCAGCCCATGGAAGGAGAGAATCACACTGATACTGCATGAAAATGAGTTGTGGGATATTATGGAGAACACACAAACGAGTCATGTGATTGTTCTTATAGATGTTACTCTTTTGGAAGCATCCACAAGGAAGAATATCAATGCCAAAAGAATTATCCTTGATGCCATCAAGGACCATGTGATTCCACATGTGACCGAGAAATCCAATGCCTACGCGATGTGGGACTCCTTAACCAAGATTTCCAAAGTTCCATTGAAAATAGGAAGATGGTGTTGAGGGAGAAACTGAAGGGAATCAATGTGACCAAAGCTGAAAATGTCACCAAACACCTTACTAAAATTACTCAAGTAAGGGATGAGATTGGATTTTTTGGGGAAGGTTTTTGCTGACAGTGAACTTGTGAGGAATGCTTTGAATGGGGTGACCAAACAATGGACTGTCTTCATTGAAGGAATTGTGGCAAGGGAGAATTTTCCCATCTGGGATCGCCTTTTGGATGACTTCATTCAAGAGGAAACTTAGAGAGGATATGTGCTTGGTAGTTCATTCACTGGTAATGAGGAGGAGAATGTGGCTCTTGTAGCTAAAGGCAAGAGCAGGTCTAAGAAGGTTTCCAAGGGAGGGAACAAGTAGAAATTTGAAGGGAAGAAAGACACGCGCAAAGTAAAGTTCTTTGCTTTCCATCAGTTTGGGTACTATGCTGGATAGTGTCGTAACAAGAAGAAGAAATAGGTTGAATCTTGAATGAAGGTGGAAGAGTTTACTCACAGGTTCGAGAAGGAGTAGTATTTGACTGCTTTCCTTTCATATAGAGCATCTTCCACTTGTATTTGGTACATTGACAGTGGTGCTTTCTGCCATATGACATGATTTTGTGAGTACTTTACTTAGTTTGTAGTGATTGGAGACTAGGAGGTGGTACTTGGAGATGAATCAATGGTCATAATAGTTGGGTGTGGGACTGCATCATTTTAGAGGGAGTCTCTACCTCCGATGTTGTTGAGAGATGTCCTATATGTTTTGGGACTGAAGAAGAACTTGGTGTTAGTTTTCACTATTGAGGATAGAGGGCATGAGGTATTGTTTCGTGATGGGAAGGTGTTCTTTTATCCTAAGGGATCTCCAGTCACTTCAACCAAAGTGATTGGTATTCGACATGAGAAGTTGTGCAAGCTCATGTTTAAGCCTTCGAGAGCATTGTTTCATGGCACCAACACTAGTGACCTTTGTGAGTTATGGCATAGGAGGATGTCCCACTTGCATCATGGGGCACTGAGGATATTGAGAGATAATGTGTTTGGAGTGCCATAGTTCAGAATAGAGAACTAGGAGGTGTGCAAGGGGTGTGCTCTTGGGAAGTACACCAAGACTACTTTTCCAAGCATTGATAGTAGAGCAGCTGGTCTCCTTGATCTGATTCCTATTGATTCATGTGGTCCTATGTCTTATGCATCTTTGACTGGGTTCTTATATTATGTCTCTTTCATTGATGACTTCTCATAAAATTCTTGTCTTTTCTTCATGAAGACCAAAGGATAAGTCTTCTAGCGGTTCCAAGAGTTCAAAGCTCTTGTGGAGAACCATATAGGGAGGAAAATTAGAGTGTTGATATCTGATAATGGGGGTGAGTATACCTCTAATGAGTTCAAATAATATTTTTCCTGAGAAGGCATCATGAGAGAGTTGATGGTTCCATACAACCCACAACAGAATGGGGTGGTTCAGCGGAAGAAAAGGGCTATTGTTGGGGCTGGGAGATCCATGTTACATGATCGAGGACTACCACTTTTTCTTTCATATAAGGCTTTGCTGACGGGAGAAATTGACCGTTTGTCAACTGGAGGAGTGAATCCGGTCTAGGGTTGTCTAATTAACCCAAGCCATTTGGATTAATCCACTCCGACGGGTTTAGCGACTCCATTGGCCAATCTAAGTCCTAAAGAATGAGAAAAAACAAAACTAAAGGAAATGCAATAACTAATAAATAATAATCCTTGAAAACTATATATACATCTAATATATATTTACAGTTTAACTAACTAATACTTATAAAATAACTCTACTTATCATGTGTACAATACATACAAATAATTCTAATTCTAAGATATATATAATATGTACAAAATATGAATTTTAATCTAAATCTGTGAAAATCGAATATAAATTGATCTTTTTAAACAATAGTAAAACTATTATATAATCTTTATGATTTGTTTTCTTATAATGTTTATATAAATTAAATCAAATATCAAACTATCTAATTAAACATAAGAAATAACAGATGATAAAAAATGTTTTAACTACAGGGGGCTTCTATATTTATTATGCTAATGAAATCAAATAACAGGCTGACCTGTTGTCACATCTAATATTTGTTCAATGTGTAGCATCCAATCTCCTTGTCTCATGAGGTAAACCTACAACAGATCCTACAATTGCTTCTCATAAATGTGAAGCAATAATGATGGAATTCAAATGATAGAACATATAAGAGATACGATCACAACAATCTCATAATTTCACAAGCAACCACATTAAGATAAATCCTGCTGTGAGAACTTGTGTATAAACATTCAATAAAAGATAAATATAAATCTCTTAATTCAAGTTTGAACAAAATGATTACTGTGTGTTAAATATAGAACATAAAACATGGATAATATATAAATTTTTATCATACCAACTTGTAGTAAACCATGACAATGAAAGCAATCATAATCTAATTACAAATTGTAATAATCATGACTTGAATAAAACCACAATACGGAAAAGCTAAAGCTGTGATGAGTATTATATTTCATTCAAGTCTGTAAATGAAAAATCCATAGTCTTGCCCCAGGCATAGATGGTCTCATGTTTACAAAATAACATTCTTATATAGGTTCTAGGAACAAATTGTTTCCTGTTGATAATATCAGATCTGTTCCAAAAATATGGGGGATGTAACCTCCCTGATTTTGTTTGATATCAAAATACCAACAGCGTAATCTATTTACTAAAAAAAAAACACAAAGTTGATATGGTTAGAAGATGTCAACAAAGCTTCATATCTCCTTGGAAATCATAGGTTCTTGAAAACAAATGAAAATGGGAATATTTTAGATATGTCTTAAATTGTCAAATCAAGCAATTCAAATTTTTCTAACTAGCTACATAATCTTACGATTCTGTAGCTAGTTATAGTTACAACTACAATCATATTTTATTCAACAGAAAAAACAAACAAATCTTTAAAGAAAGGTAATCTATTCAATCAAATCATATATCCTAACTTGAGAGTGATGAAATCATACTAAAATCCAAAAAGATCATACCTTAAATCATGGGATTAAAACATATCAAGCAATCTTGGAGTTTACGATTGCTGTTGCTGCCTCTACATTCTTAAAAATGACAGATCTTGTAGTTTTTAGTCTTTTTTCCTTTGCTTGAGTTATGGATTGGAGTCTATTATTCTCGTTTGTCAACAAATCCACTTGGTCTTTTAAATATTTAAGCCAAGACTGTAGCAAAGGCACATCCGTATAATACCTGTCGATCCAGGATCAACATTCATCACACTGTGGCTGTAGAGACTGTGCATTGTCACTGACAACATTAAGGATTGGAGAAGCATCCATGCGAAAGGTAGGTTTATCACAGAGTCGAATGCCCGAGAATTCTGGGTTACCCTTTAGACATGGAGGCAAGTTGTTTACATAGTCACAGGGTGTGTCAGGACAGAGCCCGTATGACACAGGGTCTTCTTCAGCCAAAAACCTTTCAATTTCTGAATCCAAGTCTTCACTTACCTCAATTTTGTTTTTTGTGTCTGCACAGGGTTTGAATTTATTTTGATCACATCGTGAAATCAAATGACCAGCCCTTTTATTTTTGTAATTAACATCGACACTGCCCTTTAGCTTCTTCCCTATGGGTTTTTTAACAGTTTTAGTGCAACTCTTTGGGTGTGAACCTAGTTGATTGTTTGGTTGAGTAACATTAGGGTAGGTCGAGGGTTCAATATTAAGGGAAATGTCACAGGGTAGGAGTGGTGGAGAAGAGGTTGTAGTGTTCACAAGGGTTTCAACAATAACTGGTTTATCAACCTATCACAACTCACTGTTGCCAAAGCCATTTCGTAAAACAAATGCATCCCAACAATCATTTTGTAATTGCAACTGATGCACAAGGATAATTTTAATTAAACCATGATGGAATAAACTTGAATCAGACCTCTCCCTCTTAAACCATTTTCCCATCTTGTACAAGCTTCTAAGTAGGAAGTAGGGCATGTTCAATGGGAAGTCAATGAAACTCATAAGAAATCGCAGATGATACAGGAAAACTAACCCAAATCTTCCTTCACATGTAATGAATTGTTTCACAATAGCAAGTAGATCATGCCACCTAGGTTTTAAGGATGAGGCTGGCATACCTCGGTCGCAACTAGTAATTTTCTGTGAGGTGAACATCAAAGTCCAGGGGACCTCTTCAACTTTTGCGTTCTTGAACCATTTTTGCCCAACAACTGGTAAAACCATGGCTTGGCTTAAAAAATCTTTAGTTACCTCTAGTTGCACATCACCTATCTTTGCTCTGCAGCCATCGAAGGCCAATGCGAACTCTTGGGCAACTCTCAGATTGAAACCCTTAAAATTTTCAATGAACAAGTGCCAACCATTCCTTTCTAAATCATCCATGGCGTTATCATACGATAACAAGGTTTGGATGCTATTGGGCTCGATCCTTACCACTAGAGCCATGGCGAACAGAAGGGAATCAACACAGAACCTACAAGTAGGGTTTGATAAAAAGCCACAGAGCCATAGCCCCGAGCTTCAACAAAACAATGCTATGACAGTTCAAACGGTAGGCAGAGGCATTAATCACCATGCGTGGGAATGAAATTGTGAAGCCCGAGACCATACATAAGAGTAATGGCATGCTATACTTCATATGACACCTTGGCATGGGTATGTATGAGGATGTGAACACTTGGAAAACCATAGTACGCACATTCATGGCTTGATTACAAAGGTAAGTGTATCAAATAAAAATTGAATAATTAAAAGTTTTATGAATCAAAACTCCATTAATATCAATTGAATATTAATGAATGGAGGTCTTTCACTTATGTAACCAAGGCACGTTTAGAACCAAGGATTTATAAACAAGGAGAACAATCATGTTCATAGAAAAAATATGACAATTCGATAATAGACCATATGAACAGTTTTCCTTTAATAAAAAATTGAAACAAAGTGTCAATTCCAGCTGTGATTTTTCATGCTTATAGTCATGAAAACAAAAATCGAAAGGAAGATATGTAAAAAGTGACAAGTGACAAATTTCGTTTTAGTGACAGTGGTCATGACGAGTAATTAAAATTTAGAGACCCTGTGTAGGCAGCTTATAAACAATAGAAATTATATTATGGCTGCGAACAATGGCGACACGTTGGGAGAAGCAGTTATCTCTACCAAATGAACAAGTTCAAATTAGGATAATCAGAAAAAACTTCGAATCGAAAACAACCAAAAATTTAACTGAACATCGTTAACAATTATAATGTATTCTAGTTTCAGATTACTGTTATTTTAAAGAGATGAAAACTGATGACAATCTTAACAAAAGAGAGTCACAATAGTAAAGTTAAAATCTTCAATACTGTTAACAGGGCCGCTGCTGCTAGTAGGTGTCCATAGCCTCGACAGGGATGTCAATTAACCCACTCTGATATCTGTATCCTATCAAGAAGTTCCAGATCATAATGAAGAACATTTAAGGTTAAAACATAATCCATATCTGAGAATTTTCTTATACCTGACATTGCTTCGCTACCAGTGAGCCTGTTCAGTACCTCAGCGAAGTTATCTTGGCGTCATGCATGCATTTAACCGCTGCCAGCAAACTTGTTTAGTATCCCGGCGGGTTTACAAGCACTTCCCCTAGCTCTCAGAGGGTTTATTTAGTTTTAAAGATATTTAGTAGAGCAGGGTAACGCTGAAAATTCTAGTTTTTGGACACATCTTAGTAAGTCACAGACCTTGAAGAAATTTCTTAGTTGTCCTTCGTCAAGATTTAGAAATAGTTTGTTAATAAAACCGACTTTAAAGAGAAGGGAGACATCTTTGAGTTGTTCTCTTAAGGAACGGGGATAACGTAATTTTTTTTTTTATGGATGATCATGAATACCTTCAGTTGTAGATTGAAATCAAGAAACACTTTTCAAACAACAAGTTACCTTCAACATGGCTGCAAACTCAGAAAAATACCACAGTTGATGTTTAAAAAACTTCCAGCATTCATTTTGGAGGGGAAATTTTTATGTTCTCTTTGTCTGAGCTAGCCCATGATGCAAGCATATATTTTTCAAAAGAAAGATCGATAAGCAAAAAGAGAAAAAGTCAAAACAAATCAGCAAAGAAAACAAACAACAAACGAAACTGAAAATATTTACGTAGTGCACATGGGAGCGTCATCAGGCAAAGTACCTTTTTAGAGCTTGGCCATTCACCGAAAAGGTGTCTGCCTGCCCTTCTAAATTCTATAATCGGAAGGAATTGAGACCCAATTTCTCAGCAATTAAAAATGGTCCCAACCACAAGTTCTGAAACTTTGTATGCTCTCCTTTTCCCTCATGAGGTTTGTCCCATTTTAGGACAAGGTCACCTACCTCAAAATTTTTGTCAGAGGCAGAATTGGAATCAAACCAGTTTTTAACAATGAGTTGATGTTGATCTAATTTTCGTTTTGCTTGAGCCCTCACTTCTTCTAATTTTAACAAAGCATTAATTCGACTCTCCAAAGGGAGACAGTCTTCTTCTTGTACTTTCTACGATAATTGCAGATATGGAAGAAGAACATGTGGTGGAAGAATTGCCTCCTTTCCGTAAACGATAAAGAAAGGTGAGTTACCCACAACAGTTTTAGGAGTTACTCTATTAGCCCAGATTGCGTTTAACAATGCGTTATGCCAATTTTTATGGTTTTCAGAGACCGTTCTCTTGATAATTTTGATCATATTTTTATTTGTCGATTCTGCCAAACCGTTGCCTTGGGGGTAATAGCTGGAAAAATAATTTAATTTGATTCCTCTTTCTAGAGCGATATCACTCATTTCAAGAGACAAAAAATAAGAAGCATTATCAAATACCAGGCATTCAGGGATACCAAAACGAGTAATAATATTTGAATTCAGGAAGGATATTACCTGACTGGTATTTACAGCTTTTAATGGGGCATCCTCGGACCACCTGGTGAAGTAATATGTGGTTGTTATAATATATTTATGCTATTGCGAGGATGGTGGATTGATTGGGCCTATAATATCCAGACCCCACTGCTAAAAAGGGGAGTCTACTGAAACTGGTTGCAAAGAGAAAGTTGGTTTATGTATCCGACCGGATGCTTTTTGACAAATCACACACTTGCGACATAAAACATTAGCATCTTTAAAAAGGGTAGGCTAGTAATAACCTGCTCTTAATACTTTATGGATAGTGGTGTTTCCAACAAAATGCCCACCAGCTTCTCCTGCATGCAATTCCAATAAGACTTTTTCTGCTTCATCTTTCTCAAGACAACGGATTAGTACTCCATCAAAATTTTGACAAAACAAAATACCATTAATCAGCTGAAAAGAAGCAGATTTTAATCTTAGTGCTCTCATTTTTGTGGGATCAAGGTGATGGGGAGCTGATTTGTGTATAATAATTTTTTTTATGTCATCGTACCGAGGACTAATAGGCTTTTGTGCACAACAGATTTGATTTTGATAGTGTTGTCCTGGATTTAACATATCATTTTCCTCTTGTTGTCCTACAGCTGAATCAGTGACCAACTTGCATAAACCTTGGCCTCTTACAATTTGTGCTGGGGTGACTTCTATGTCATATTCTTGTAAGGATGTGACCCAGTTCGCCCTTTTTTCGCCTAGTTCTTTCTGTACTAATAATTTTCTGACAGCGGGGTAAGGGACAATGATTTTTGTCCTAGATTTCAACATATAAGATCAGAAGTGCTTTACTGCTTTGAAAATAGCATAGGCTTGCTGATATATCGTTGGGTAATTAAGTTCTGCTCCCTTGAAGGCTGAACTCATAAAGGCGATTGGTACCTCATTGTTTTCAACGTTCTTTTGAGTTAGGACGACAGCGTAGGATCGGTCGGAGGCAAACGTGTAGAGGATGAAGTCTTGCAAAAAGTCGGGGCTCATTAGAGAAGGAGCATCTATTATGGCCCTTTTTATTGAATCAAAAGCCTAGCTTTTTAAAGGTCCCCTATGGTACTGTACATTCTTTTTTATTAAGTTTTGTAATGGTCTCACCATTTCTGAAAAGCTAGGGACGAATATCCTAACAAAGTTTATCTGACCTAAGAAAGATTGCATGGAATTTTTTGACGAGGGAGGGGGTAGTTTCGAAATGACTTGAGTTCTTTCAGGGTCAATAATCATCCCTTCACTCGATACAATGAATCCGAGGAGCTTACCTTGTTCTACTGCGAAGATAGATTTTTTAGGATTCAAAGAAATGTTATACTTACGACATCGCTCTAGAATGGATCTCAAATGAGCTAGATGATCTTATTTATTTTTCGAGAAGATAGTGACATCATCTAGGTAAAATACTACAGATTGATTGATTTATCCTCAGAAAGCGATGTCCATCGCTCTCTGGAAAGTGGCACCAGCGTTTATGAGTCCAAAGGACATCTTTCTATAAGTGTAGGTGCCCCATGGAGTGTGGAAGGTGGTTTTGAGTTGGTTTGGAGGAGACATAAGGACTTGGTTATACCCTGAAAAACCATCCAACAAGGATAATCTTTCAGAACCAGATACCTATTGAAGGATCTGTTCCATGGGAGGGACATGGTAGTTGTCTTTACCAGACGCTCGGTTAAGATTTCAGAAATGAACACATAGTCGGATTTCACCATTCTTCTTCCTAACATGGACAAGATTAGAGACCCATTGTGTGTGCCTAACTGGGAATATTATCTTAGCGTTCAGGAGTTTGTTTAATTCCTTCTTGACCGTTGGTTCGAGTTTTGGGTGTATTTTCCTTAACTTTTGTTGAAAAGGTTGGGTTTGGGGTTTCATGGGAATAACGTGTTGTATGACGTTAGGATCAAAGGTTTTTAGGTCGTCATACGTCCAAGAAAAAACATCTTTGAATTCCTTAAACAACTTAATAAATGCTACTTTTTCTTGCTCAGAACACCCCACCCCCAAATTAATGCACTGTGGGTTGTCTTTAGTTCCCAAATTTACCTTTCATGTGTTAGAGAGGAACTATTCATTTTACAGTTCACTGATTTTCTGAACTTGTCGTGAAGATCATAAATTTTTTCTAATCTAACCACAGATTTCAGGATAGAATTTACCATGTCTGATGAAGATTCTGGAGATCTCGGATTCGGTATTACCGTAAAGTCACGAAGATTTTCGTCATGGGTACCTTCGTCAATCACCGTGCCCTGGAAAGTTTCTTCCATATGCAGAAAACCTATAATCTGTTGATCGTCATCGAAGACTCTCCAATTCGTGATGTTGTCTGGGATGGACGGTCTGAACAATAGTTCGACGGAAAATGCATTCGGAGATAAGCCTTCTATAGGAAAAAGTTTTGAAGCAACGTTAGCTAACAAATCATCTTCTGAATTATTCAATCTAGGAATAGAATTTATGTTAAATGCGGAGAACTTGTTCATTAAATTCCATACCTCAGTTTGATAGCTTTTAAGGCGTAGAGATAAATAGTGGATAGAATTTTTTACCTGTCTAACCACGATTTCTGAATCACCAAAGACAGTCAAATTTTGAATGTTCATATCTAATGCTTTTCTGAGGCCTTGCAGGAGTGCCTCATATTTGGCCGTGTTGTTCGTACATTCGAATTCTAACCGGCAAGCAATCATAGTATTATTACCTGTTGAGTCGATGAGCATGCAACCTACACCAGCTCCTTCCTTAGATTTTGACCCATCAAAGTACAGAGACCATATTTGATTTTCGTCGGTTGCATGTGACCACTGAGAGGAAGTTGTTGGCTGTGTATATGTCAAAATTTCAGACTATTGTTTTGGGTTAGTGATAGTAGAAGTTTCGGCCATGAAATTACCGAAAAAAGTATCCATCCCCTGTATTTCAGGCGAATCGGCAGAAGGAGTGAATGGCTCATTGGGATCATTTAAATTAGTCACTGTGAACTTCAGATAACGTTCATGATTTACCTTGATTCTGTTGGGCTTTCCATTCTCAGGCAACCGCAAGTGAGACCAATCCGTTGCAAAATAGCCGTGTAATTGTTCTGACCAGTCTCTACTAAAAAAAAAACCATAAACTTTTGGAATATCTATAGCAATGATATCAATCACTTGATGAACTTTAGGATTAGAAAACAATCTTATAAGCACATTTCTTAATTCGCCTATCACTTTAACACTAGTTCGATCAAGCTGGATAATTTTCAAGCTGGATGGTTGAACTTCAACATTAATCTTTTGACAAACAGACCAAGGCATTATGTTAGATGACGCACCTGAATCTACCATGCAGTTATGTACATTCCTATTGAAATTTTCAAAAGTTAACAAAAAAGGAGGGACATTTCTGCGAGTATTAACAGTGGAAGTTTGTTTCTTTTTACTCGTAGCCTCTAAAACTGGTTTATCTACATTTGTTATTAACAGGAAGGTCTCTTTTATCATGAGGCTCGGATGTAGTTTTGGCGGAGGTCTTCTGAGGAGTTTTGGGGTTGTTTTGAACACCTTTGTTGCTGTTCGGATTGCTATTTTTGTTGTTCTCTGCAATATTCTGCAACATTTTTTGTAGAAGAAAAGGGAATTTTAATAATTCGTAAACATAAATGTTAGCCCTAAGTTTTTCTAGATCTTCAATTAAATCATAATCTAAACTTGGGTTTACTAAATTCTGTTTAGTCTTAGTTGATTTAGACTGTTTTTGAGGCAAAGTCATCGTAGTTTCGGAAGAAGGCTTATTTGTTGTTTTGCTCCTAGTATTATAAGGATGCACTATTTCGAAATTAGCTTGAAAAATGCTATCCGAAAATGTTCGGAGAGGATTCATCTTCTTCAACCATCTCTTGTTCGGCTACTTCTTCAGGAATCTTGGGAGGAATCAAGTTATCGTGTGCTTCTAGGATCGTTTGAATAGCAAATTGCAGGCTTTCTAGATTTAGGCCTTCATTATTTGAATTAGGTCGGTTGGTGGGAAAAGGATTCCTAAAAGGGGGGTTTGTAAGGCCCCCTTTGCTCGAAGAAGCTTCTTCAGCTGTCCTTTTCAAATCTATAACTTGGTTGGATAGTTTTTGAATGACTTTCTATAAGTTTTCTAAATCTGAACTCTCAGGTTGAACTTTGTTTTGGGAAGGTCTAGGGAGGATTTCGATTTTCTTTTTGGAAGATGAGCTAGTCTCTATCTTGTTGCTAGTAGTGTCTTTTAAACTGAGAATATATTTCTCGATCTGACTGGCCTCTTCGAAGGCTTCTAACAACGTGGCTTTCTTGGATCTCTTTACCCAAATGGCTATGTTTTGATGTAAGGCTTTCATGTAGTATGCGACTATAAGATTCTCGGAAGGCATCAAATCTGTGGGGATTCAGTTCTTTAGTGTCAAGAACATTTGATTAAAGTCTTTGATCTTTTCTTTGGGGTTCATTTTCAGACTAGAAAGCTCCATAACTAGAACTTCAGGAGACTTGTCATCTCTGAACTTCTCAAGGAAACAGGATTCAAATTTCTCCCATGACACGATGGTGTGGGGTTGTTGGGAAAAGTACCAAGTAGAGGCATTGCCTTCAAAGGTGTAGGGAAAAAATCTACAAAATACGTCGTCGTGCTCAACACTATGGAGTCTAATGGATAACATAAACTTTTTGATGTGATCTTTAGCGATCTGTTTGGAGTCCAGGTCAAACTTAGGGAGCCATTTCTCCGGGTGTTTGGGCAAAGGATGTTGACGCCCAGGTATGGCTATTGCATCTTGGTCTAGCCAGGGTCTGGCAGGATTGTTCGAGTTGGCCATAGGTGTGGGTGGTGTCGAAGGCCGGGATGAGGAACTACCTTCGTCAGAGGATTCTTCTCCAGAAGAAGAAGGAGATGAAGGAGGTGGTGATGGTGGTATACCAGATCCTCCTGCTGCAGGAGTGAGGATTGGATCTGTAGGGTTTAAGGTAAGGTCAGTACCTCCAAGTTGTTCTCTGATATCAGAGAAGTCTAATGTTTGATTCAAAGGTCGGTTTTTTTGTCTTATACGGGCTAAGGCACTGTGCATTCTTATGAGAGATTGTCGAACAATCTCTTGTATGTCACCACCCGTAGGATTTGGAGTTACTGGTTCAATTGTGATCTATAGATCATCGTTTGATGTGGTTGTTTATTGAGGGACAATGTTGTCATTTGAAGGACTTTTGGTTACTATAGGTGAGCGGGTAGGTGGAGGAGGAGTCTTACGACCTCCTTGTGCCATTAATAGTTTTCAAGCCCTCCTTCTAGCGCCATTTGTCGACGGGCGAAATTGACTATTTGTCAACTGGGGGAGTGAATATGGTCTAGGGTTGTCTAATTAACCCAAGCTGTTTGGATTAATCCACTCCGACGGGTTTAGCGGCTCCGTTGGCCGATCTAAGTCCTAAAGAAAGCGAAAAAACAAAACTAAAGGAAATGCAATAACTTAATAAATAACAATCGCTGAAAACTATATATACATCTAATATATATTTACAGTTTAACTAACTAATACTTATAAAAATAACTCTACTTATCATGTGTACAATACATACAAATAATTCTAATTCTAAGATATATATAATATGTACAAAATACGAATTTTAATCTAAATCTGTGAAAATCGAATGTAAATTGGTTTTTTTAAACAACAGTAAAACTATTATCTAATCTTTATGATTTGTTTTCTTATAATGTTTATATAAAAGAAATCAAATATCAAACTATCTAATTAAACATAAGAAATAAAAGATGATAAAAAATGTTTTAACTACAGGGGGATTCTATATTTATTATTCTAATGAAATCAAATAATAGGTTGACCTGTTGTCGCATCCAATATTTGTTCAGTGTGTAGCATCCAATCTCCTTGTCCGATGAGGTAAACCTACAACAGATCCTACAATTGCTTCTCATAAATGTGAAGCAGTAATGATGGAATTCGAATGATAGAACACATAAGAGATACGATCACAACAATCTCATAATTTCACAGGCAGCCACATTAAGATAAATCCTTCTGTGAGAACTTGTGTATAAACGTTCAATAAAAGATAAAGATAAATCTCTTAATTCAAGTTTGAACAAAATGATTATTGTGTGTTAAATCTGGAACATAAAACATGGATAATATATAAATTTTTATCATACCAACTTGTAGTAAACCATGACAGCGAAAGAAATCATAATCCAATTACAAATTGTAATAATCATGACTTGAATAAAACCACAATACGGAACAGCTAAAGCTCTGACGAGTATTATATTTCATTCAAGTCTGTAAATGAAAAATCCATAGTCTTTCCCCAGGTAGAGATGGTCTCATGTTTACAAAATAACATGTGTATATAGGTTCTAGGAACAAAATGTTTCCTGTTGATAATATCATATCTGTTCCAAAAATATGGGGGATGCAACCTCCCTGATTTTACTTGATATCAAAATACCAACAGCCTAATCTATTTACTAAAAAAAAACCACAAAGTTGATATGGCTAGAAGATGTCAACAACGCTTCATATCTCCTTGGAAATCATGGGTTCCTGAAAATAAATGAAAATGGGAAGACTTTAGATATGTCTTAAATTGTCAAATCAAGCAATTCGAATTTTTCTAACTGGCTACAGAATCTTACGATTCTGTAGCTAGTTATAATTACAACTACAATCATATTTTATTAAAAAAACGAAACAAACTAATCTTTAAAGAAAGGTAATCTATTCAATCAAATCATATATCCTAACTTGAGAGTGACGAAAACATACTAAAATCCAAAAAGATCATACCTCAAATCATGGGATTAAAACATATCAGGCAATCTTGGAGTTTACGATTGTTGTTGCTACCTCTACATTCTTAAAAATGACAGATCCTATAGTTTTTAGGCGTTTATCCTTTGTTTGAGTTATGGATTGGATTCTACTGTTCTCGTTTGTCAAAAAATCCACTTGGTCTTTTAAAGATTTAAGTTGATACTATAGCAAAGGCACATCCGTATAATACCTATCGATCTAGGATCGACATTCATCACACTGTGGATGTAGAGACTGTGCATTGGCACTGACAGCATTAAGGATTGGAGAAGCATCCACGTGAAAGGTAGGTTTATCACAGAGTCGAATGCCCGATAATTCTGGGTTACCCTTTAGACATGGAGGCAAGTGGTTTACATAGTCATAGGGTGTGTTAGGACAGAGCCCGTATGACACGGGGTCTTCTTCAGCCAAAAACCTTTCAATTTCTGAATCCGAGTCTTCACTTACCTCAATTGTTTTTTTTGTGTCTGCATAGGGTTTGAATTTATTTCGAGCACATCGTGAAATCAAACGACTAGCCCTTTTATTTTTGTAATTAGCATCGACGCTTCCCTTTAGCTTCTTCCCTGTGGGTTTTTTAACAGTTTTAGTGCAACTCTTTGGGTGTGAACCCAGTTGATTGTCTGGTTCAGTAACATTAGAGTAGGTAGAGGGTTCAATATTAGGGGAAATATCATAGGGCAGGAGTGGTGGAGAAGAGGTTGTAGTGTTCACAAGGGTTTCAACAATAACCGGTTTATCAACCTGTCCCAACTCACTGTTGCCAAAGCCATTTCGTAAAACAAATGCATCCCAACAATCGTTTTGTAATTGCAACTGATGCATAAGGATAATTTTAATTAAACCATGATGGAATAAACTCGAATCAGACCTCTTCCTCTTAAACCATTTTCCCATCTTGTACATGCTTCTAAGTAGCAAGTAGGGCATGTTCAATGGGAAGTCAATGGAACTCATAAGCAATCGTAGATGATACAGGAAAAATAACCCAAATATTCCTTCACACGTAATGAATTGTTTCACAATAGCAAGTAGATCATGTCACCTAGGTTTTAAGGATGAGACTAGCATACCTTGGTTGCAACTAGTAATTTTCTGTGAGGTGAACATCAAAGTCCAGGGGACCTCTTCAACTTTTGTGTTCTTGAACCATTTTTGCCCGACAGCTGGTAAACCCATGGCTTGGCTTAAAAAATATTCAGTTACGTCTAGCTGCACGTCACCTATCTTTTCTCTGCAGCCATCGAAGGTTAATGCAAACTCTTGGGCAACTCTCAGATTGAAACCCTTAAATTTTTCAATGAATAAGCACCAACCATTCCTTTCTAAATCTTCCCTGGAGTTATCATACGATAACAAGGCTTGGATGCCATTGGGCTCGATCCTTACCACTGGAGCCATGGCGAATAGAAGGGAATCAACACAGAACCTATAGGTAGGGTTTGATAAAAAGCCACAGAGCCATAACCCCGAGCTTCAACAAAACAATGCTATGACAATTCAAATGGTAGGCAGAGGCATTAATCACCATGCGTGGGAATGAAATCGTGAAGCCCGAGACCATACAGAAGAGTAATGGCATGCTGTACTTCATATGACACCTTGGCATGGGTACGTATGAGGATGTGAATACTTGGAAAACCATAGTACGCACATTCATGGCTTGATTACAAAGGTAAGTGTATCAAATAAAAATTGAATAATTAAAAGTTTTATGAATCAAAACTCCATTAATATCAATTGAATATTAATGAATGGAGGTCTTTCACTTATGTAACCAAGGCACGTTTAGAACCAAGGAGTTATAAACAAGGAGAAAAATCATGCTCATAGCATAAATATGACAATTCGATAATAGACAATATGAACATTTTTCCTTTAATAAAAAATTGAAACAAAGTGTCAATTCCAGTTGTGAGTTTTCATGCTTACAGTCATGAAAACAAAAATCGAAAGGAAGATATGTAAAAAGCGACAAGTGACAAATGTCGTTTTAGTGACAATGGTCATGACGAGTAATGAAAATTTAGAGACCCTATGTAGGCATCTTATAAACAATAGAAATTATATTATGGCTGCCAACAGGCTTGCAACACTCCAATTTACTTGCAGAACAGGAGTCCACACAAAGTCTTGGGGGATAAGACTCCTGAGGAGGATTTCTCTGGGAAGAATCCTAATGTTTGGAACTTTAGGATTTTTGGGTGCCTTACATATTCACATGTCCCTTCTGAGAAGAGGAAAAAGATAGAACCTATAATAGAGAAGGGGATATTTTTTGGGTATAGAGAGACTTCAAAGGATTTCTGTATATACATCCCTTCCTTGAGGAAGACAGTTTTGAGAAGGGATGTGATATTTGAGGAGGATGGAGCTTTTAGGAGGTCATGAGGGACCGAGAGGGGTGAGCATTCATCACCTCATATTCAGGTGAGTCCACAATAGACTTCAATGACATAGAGTTCAAGTCCACCTAATTCTATGATGACTGGACCATAGGTTACAGGTCCACATATGTCAGGATCACATGTTACTGGTCCATAGGTTTCATGATCGCATTATCCATATTCTACTTCAGGTTCACAGTATTCAGGAGATGGGGTTGATAAGGGAGATTCCCCTCCATGTGACACTACTTCAGAGAGGAGGAAGCCCAAGTGGCTTCAAGACACTTTGAGGGAGGCAGAGGGTTTAGTGGGGAATCCCAAGAAGGTTGTGAGGGAGAGTAAACCTCCAGCGAGGTTTTGCAGCTATCTTTCGATGGTGAGAAGAATCAGAGAGTATGACCCTTCCACCTTTGATGAGGAATTTTATCGAGAGGTTTGGAGGGATTCCATGATGGAAGAGTACAATTCCATCATGAAAAATGATGTTTGGGAGGCAGTTACTAGACCTGAGGGGAAGTCAGTGGTGACTTCCAAGTGATTCTACAAAATAAAGTATGATTTTGATGGAAACATTGAGAAGTACAAGGCTTGGTTCATGGCTTGGGGCTTCTCACGGGTAGGGGGAGTTGATTATGATGATACCTTTTCTCCAGTAGCTAGATACACCTCGATCAGGGAAGTGATCTCCATTGCAGCAGAGATGGGTTGGAAAATCCATCAGATGGATGTGAAGACCACATTTCTAAATGGTCTCATTGAGGAGGAGGTTTATATTGAGCAACCAAGTGGATTTGAGGTGCATGGGAGTGATTATCATATATGCAGAGTGATTATCCTAGAGCTTGGTACTCTAGGATAGACACATCCTTGCATCAGATGGGTTTCGTGAAGAGTGAGGTGGATCTAAACCTGTAGTTCATTGTGGTTGGAGGTGATCCTCTCATTCTTGTGCTATACATGTATGATCTCTTTATTACAGGGGCTGAGAAACTCATAGTTGGTTGCAAGGAGATACTTGCTTCATAATTAGAGATGAAAGACATTGGGATGATGAACTACTTATTGGGGTTGGAGGTTTGGAAAGAGGATGGACATATCTTTCTGGGACAGGGTAGATATGCGGATGCGATTCTGAAGAGATTCTGGATGGAGGATTGTAGACCCATGTCCACACTTATGATAACCAACTGGAAGAAGCTACATTCTTCTGAGACAGAGTTGGTTGATCCCATGTTGTATCATTAGTTGATTGGTTCGTTGATGTATCTGGTCAACACAAGACCAAATATTTGTTTCTCTATTAAATCTCATAATCAGTTTATGGTGGAGCCTCAGAGAGTACATTGGATTGCAATAGAACAAGTGCTTAGGTACCTTAAGGGTACGATGGATTTTGGCTTGAACTATGAGAGAGGGGATGGAGTTCGTTTGATTTCCTATTCATATTCAGATTGCGCAGGATGTGTCAGTGACAAGAAGAGTACCTCATGGTTTTGGTTTGGATTGGGCTCAACAGTGGTGTCTTGGTTCAGTGAAAAGAAAAATTCAATGGCTTTGAGTTCTTCTAAGTCTGATTGCATGGCATCTAGTCAGGCTAGTTGTGAGGCCATTTGGCTTCACAAGTTACTAGTTGGATTATTTTGTGTGGATATGATACCCACGATGATATACTATAACAATCAGAGTTGCATTAAACTCTCCGAGAATCCAGTTTTCCATGACAGGTCTTAACACATTGAGATTAGATATCACTTCATCTAGGACCATGTTTAGAGAGGATCAGTTGAGATATAGTATGTTTCCACTAATGATCACATGGCATACATCCTCACAAAAGATTTGGGGAAAGGAAAGTTTGTGTCTTTCATAGATAAGCTTCGGGTGGTGAGGAACACTTTACTCAGTAAGAGGGAGTGTTAAATTAATTAAATAAAAGTACCAAGGACAAGTTTTTCTCATCACCTAGGTGCTTAGGGGTGAGAAAGTGTCCAAAAGATGTCTCTAGAAATTAATTTTATGAGAGATAAAATTAAATGTGACTTTTGGAATTTTGTGAGGGAAAATGAAAATTCATGACTCTTCAATTTCCTCCACCAAGTCTACTTAGAGACTAAGGAACCCTCATTCATTCATTCCAAGATATTGAGAGAGCAAGAGCTTGAGAGAGTGGGAGAGAGACCACATGAGAAGATTGTGGCACGAATTCCAAGGCACTTTTTAAGCACAAAAATCGAGGAAAACTATAGTGAAACAGTGAAACCATATTGTACAGATTTATGAGCATAGAAATTGAGGCAAAGTACAACAATAGAAGTGAGACTGTATTGTATGGATTTTTGGGCACATAAATCAAGGACAAATTTTGGCATTATTTTCTATGTTGAGTTTATGCACAAAAAACGAGATAAGCGTGTCTATTAATTATTGAATATGAATGATGTAAATAACTCTCATTTCTCTGAATAATAAAATCCTCCCCTCCCTAATTGGCCTTCCCCTTTGTGGGTTTTTCGAGGGTCTAAATTTGTAGACCAAATCTTTTTGTTGAATTTTCTGTGTGATTTATTTCTCGTTAAAGTGTTGTAGCAGACTTCTTGTGTTTCAATTCTAAGCATTTAATTTCATGTTTACTAATTTGTAGCAGTAAATGTGCAATGTGGGTTGGGCATTTAACTATGTGTCTCAGTGAGACTTGAAAAGTTTTACATCGCTAACCTTAAATGTTTCTTATAATTATGTATACATTATGGTGCATGCTCTTTGTTTTAATGAATTATATATATCAATGGAACCTATATATCTTATCATAAAAAAATGATGAACAATAACAACCATTTTAATCTACAAATACTAACACATAAATCGCAATGAAGGAAGCTCAGTGGTGGACTTCATTTTATAACTGATCTTTTTGACAACATTGTAATAATAATTTTTATTTTTTTTTACACGTTTTTATTGTTAAAATCTTTATACTAGATAATATTTACTATCTTGTTTGTGAAATAATGTGAAGTTTTTAAAATTAATGCACTAAATCATTTGTATCATTAATGAAATCAATGCATTCTATTTTTTTTTTTATGTTATATCATTACTAAAATAAATGCAACTACTTTATTATTCTTAGGTATATTTCACACAACATAAACTGTAGTAGTGTAAAACACAATGGACTATATTGTCACTCAAATCAATGCATTGGAACAATTTCATGTTAGTTTATAAAATGCTGATTTTTAAAATTTAGTTGCTATTTTCTAATTTACAACTTCTTGCAAGTAGAAGTACATTTACCAAAACTATTTTTCTTTTGATTAGTTCAAGCAATTTTGTTATTATTTTAATGACTCAATGGAGTTCCTATACAAGGGAAGGCTATTTTTTGCAAATACTAAATGATGACTTCTTTCTCTAGTTTTTATATATTTCAATTATATGACTCACTCTAACAAAATTATAGAAATCTCATTGAATTTCCAATGATTTTGGGGAGTTATAATAAAATTTACAATTTTCAACTCATAATTCCTAAAAATGTCTATATTTCATAATTACGATTTCCAATGAAAACAATATTCAATAATTGCAATTACTAATGCAAGGTTAAGAGGTTAGATTATAATTTTAGTCACTTTAACTAAGAAAACTAAAAAAACTAGATTCATTATTTATATTCTTATCAAAAAGATGTGGTTATGAGTGAAATAAAATATATTTAATGCAATGGTGTAATTATTCACTTTTATATAATTCATTATCATGTTTTGAGTACAAGTAGTGATTTGTCTATTTTTATTAGGAGAGATTTAGTATTTATAATTCTCAATGCAAGGTGAAAGGTGAAATGGGTATATTAAAATTTTAATCACTTTAACTTAACATACTCATTTATATCAAGTAAATCAATTATTTAAATTATGATTGATAAGATGTAGTTATGGACAAATTAAAATATATTTAATGTAATCTTGTAATTATTCATTTCCTATAATTCATTATCATATGGTTTATTCTTATTTATTTTTCATTTCATCATCAATAATTTGTTGAATTATTTTTATAATAAGTAAGTTGATTATTTAGATTATGATTCATATGTGGTTGTGAGTGAATTAAAATATCTGTAATGCAATGTTGTAATTGTTCATTTCCTATAATTCATTATTATATGGTTTATTTTTTTTCTTTTTCATTTTATCATTAATAATTTATTGATTTTATTTCTTTTTAATTGAAAATAGTTTTGTTGTCTTTATTTTATCTTTTTATGGATGTAAAATTTCCATCCAAAAAATCTAAAGGAATTTTTTTTTTTTAATTTCACCATCAATAATTTACTAATTTTATTTCTTTTTACTTTAATTTTTTTTTTTAAGTTTTAATTTTACCCTTTTCAAAATAAAATATACCATCCAATTCAAAATAAAATATACCATCCAAATGGACTTAAAAAACTTCACTTATTATTTCTATTGACATTCTTTTTGTTGAAATCATTTAATAATACACTTTGTTTTTATTGACATGTTTTTCCTTTGAATCATTTGATAATACACTTTATTATACTTATTGCTAACTTGTGATGTTTTCCATCATATTTTATTTTCTTTTATAAATTACTAATTATAAGGTGACAACATAATGGACTTCAATTCTCATAAATACTTTATATGATAATTAACGATGTTATTTATTGGTTTCAATTTTTAATTTATGATAATATTTGAATTATTTGTTTTTTTTCATCTTATTTTATTTTCTTTCAAAAATTAATAACTATAGACTAATAATATAGTCATCTTCAATTATTATAAATACTTTATATCGTAAGTAATAATGTTATCTAATACTTTAAAGTGTTGTAGCAGACTGTTCTTGTTGGAATAATGTCGAAATATCAACTGTTTGTTAGAGTTGGTTTCAGGGTTGTTATAGTTGTATTCATTTATAGCTTCTAGGTTGTTTTCAGATCCAGAAAGATAGGGGTTTGTTATAGGCTTACCTAGCCTATTTATTTGTAAACAATTTATCAAAGTAATACAATAGATTATGTGAGCGTAGACTCACTTGTGATGTGTCCTTGTGGCCTCACTATTATTGAGATTAATTTATCTCTGATTTTAATTTAGTATCAGAGCCTCCCTGCTAGTAACATCAACCGAATCGTTGTCTATTCTATGAGGAGGCAGATCACCTGGAGAAGGTGTTTGTGTGAGAGGGAATTTGCATGAGAGGGCTTGGAGAGTGTGCCCAGATCAAAACGCCTCCATTATTGAGTTGTGCCCAGATCAAAACGCCTCCATTATTGAGTTGTGGCTGTGGGATTTTTTTTTATATAGTTCAACAATCAACTTGAAGCATCCTACTAGCATTTACTCGAACAAGGAATACAAATGAATAAGCAATAAGAACATCAAGATCATCCAAACACAACCAACGTAACAAAAAACCGACACATATAACATGAACATTCAAGACAAGTGAGAATTAACAATCATTAGATTCAAAAGATTTTGCATGGCACACAAATAAATATTCAACAACCACTCATTCTAGTGACCCTTCAAGGTGTGCAAGAGATAACTGAACAAAGACCATCATTCAAATAACCAATAACTTAATTAACTCATCTAACATCTAAAACTATCATTCGTCAATTAATTTTTTACGCGTCAGAAATAAACTGAAACAACGTGAACAAGAGTCACATGACAGAGCTCCTTAGTTGCGCACCTCATCACCGATTTATCTACACCTGTGGGGCCCATTGCATGCAATTTAAAGCCATTAACCACTTCAAATTTATAACCACTTAGAAAACTTTTAGTTCTGGTTTCCAAGATTCCCGAGTTCAATTAATTGTAGGGAAAAGTTTTAAGATAAATGTTGCGACCAAGGAGGGGGAATTATAATTGAATTATTAATTCAATGTATGCGAAATAATGATAAGAAATTTGATTGGAAAATAACATAATTAAGTCAATAAAATAGTTAAACAAATGTAGTTTAGTGAGAAAATATAAATAGAATTTATTAAATAATGATTTCTCTTTTATTATATTTTTTCATTCCCGAGTACTCTATGGAAAGGAAACTACTGTAAAAAGGATTATAAATTCACTGCTTAAATCTTGCCAGAATTTATTTATAGGCGCTACATTTATTTACATGTAACTAATTTCATTTTAAATTTCTCAATTAATAAATTGGGGCTAGCAATTCCCCGTCATAAGGATGAAATTGTTTATAACCGATCCAAAAATAAAAAGTGAAATTGATATGCTAGAGGTTAAATGCACGAACCATTGAGATAATCACAATTTCTGACCATAAAAGGATAACATGTTGTACTCGATGAAAACAACGTGTGTACAGTGTGTGCGATTGAGAACTGAGCAATAACTTGAAATTAAACAATAAATATAAGAGATAAAACACGATTTCCATCCCCACTCTAACATGGCAGTAGTAATAGTTAAAATCAGAGATCAATTAATTTCATAACAGTGAGGCCACAAGGGCACATCACCCGTGAGTCTACGCTCACATAATCTGTTGTCTTACTTTGATAAATTACTTACAAATAAATAGGCTAGGTAAGCCTATAACAAACCCCTATCTTAGTGGATCTGAAACTAATCCAAACCTAAATATGAAAGACACACAATAACTTAGTTACACAGATCTTAACTAAGTATTCTAATTTCTCCATTATTCCAACATTCCCCCTTAATGGAGAAATGGATTTTCTACCAAACATAACAAAGCAGAACATAACATGCTTGCTGGTCTTAGTCTCAGCTAAGCTTACAAATTAACAATTTCATCTTAACCTTTCTTGATCTTAGATAGTGATGTAGATGGAGTTTCTTCCTTGGCTTGTTACTCCATATATGTTTCATCTTCACTTTGTTCTGCTTCATAGCCCTTTTTGCTTTGTTCCTTGGCATTTTGGAATTTGACTTCTGATTATTGTTCTTTGTCCTCAACACTTCTGCATTTTCTTTGTCCTGAGAACATTTGTCTTTAATGTTCGCAAATGATTCCAACTCCACATAAATATGTTGCTCCCATTTCTGGATACAATCAGCAATGTCCTGCTCAACGGACTCTTGCAACATTAGCTCATAGTAGTACTTTATTTCTTCAGGACTCCACTTTTTAAAAACTGACTCAATTTCTATATCTGTAATGCAGTCTTCTTCTTCTTCAATGTCCATACAGTCCTCATCATAATCTAATGTTTCTTTGTATTCATCATAATATGGCTTTTGAAGCCATTCCTCAATAAATTCTAATTCTTCATCAAACTTATGTGACACTTCACCTAAGTGCTTCACATCACATTCTTCCTTAGCAAACCCTACACACTCAAAAACATTCATTAGAATATCAAAACAATTTTTGCTATTTTCAGTTTTCTCTTCTAAGAGAGCTTTCTGATTTCTCTCTTGTTCATCTTCCTTCTCTTCAACAATAAAGTTGTCTTCCACTTGATTTGTGTATGCAAGTGGAACAAACAACAACTCATCAATAAGATGTTTCTCATGCATCAATTTTGACCACTCTTCATTAGATGAATTGTCTTCATCAAATATGACTTCATATGTCTCTCCTTCAAAGAGATCTTCCTCCACAAGGTTATCATTCTCATTATCACAATCAGCTATATACACACTTTCATCATCAATCATTGAGATTTCAATGCAATCATTTCCAGTCTCTATTTCAGCTACAAAGTGTTCAACACAATCATCATTTTCAACATCCTCGCTCCACTTCTTCATTTCAAGAATATCCCAAAATATTTTTGGGCTACTTACTTCACCAAATTTAAGCAAAATACTAGACAATATGTTTTGATCCACTGCTGACATAATAAGTTGTAATGCTATTTCACCTCTTCTCTTATCATAGAAATTGACACCATCTTCTTGATCATAATGCAGTAAATCTACTAACCATAGCAATTTTTTAATTTCATTTGCCCAAGGTTCATAACCTATATCTGAGAAGAACGACAAATTTGGCATCACGATTTCATATAATTCATCAAATTCTTCATTCATATCTAGCTCAACATTCTGCTTGTCAAACACAGGTTCTGGAAACACATCATATTGATCTGGAAAATGTACTGCCTCTGCCATTTGATTCTTCCTCCCGGCCTGTCTTAGTTCTCTCCGGAACTGTTTCAATCTTGTTTGATAACCCATTACAACTTCACCTTCTACTGGATTCATTCATGGCTCCGCTTCCATCAAAGATTTTTCTCACACCTTTGCCTCAACGATTCTGAGTTGAGCAACAATTCAATTGGCAATGGTGTTGCTCTCACACCACAATTTCAATTCCACGAGCAACGATCTCCACCTCAACTGACAGCGGAAGGGATCAGACACCCCGAGATTGGTGACACCAAAGAGTGAGCCAAAGCGCTCACACCATACTTGCAATAAAACAACGATCAAGGGCACGACCAACAAATTAAAATTTAGAAAGCACTGTTCACTAGCAGTGGCGGAAATCACCTGGTAACTATGTCTGTGGGGGTGGCGCCTCATCCAACAACAATCAGGCAACGAATCTGTTAGTCAACTCCATGCAGGTGCACTCCAGACTCCTCTACGCCTTCAACACACTTCTTCTTCGTTCACGACTTGACACATCCGTCCGCAGATATATCCACAGGTATTGTGTCTGCTGTAGACAAGATCCACTGCACACAGAATTATAGTGGCAATAGCGGCGATTTCCAACTGATGAGAGAAACAATCTATCTCTAGCAGCGATTTGTCTCTTATATAATGGACAATGTTCTTTAGATGATGGTGGAGATGCAACGTACTTTATACAGCGATCTCGAATAGGATTCCAGGGCGTCCAAAAAAAATTGTAAAATAGCAATAGAAGAAAATACTAGATCGCTAGCTATGTGGCTACTTTTGCAAAGACAACAATGATATTGGCCCTCAGACGCAGTGTAAAATATTGGATGCAACACAAAATAAATCGGTGCAAAGTTGGAAATACAACGATCATGCTGATTATCAAGCACAGTCCCTCTGCTAACAACAGAACTATTAGAGCCACATAAGATATAAGAACCAAAGCAAATCAAGCCCTAAACACCATGCTTATCTCCTCCAGGCGCCTTCAGAGCCGCCACCACCACCACCGTTACCCTTGGACTGGGCCGAATTAACAGTGATGTTCCTGCCGTAGAGCACCTTGTTGTTCATTGCATCAATGGCATCCCTCATTGACTGTTCGTCCTCTATGCTCCTCCTCTTCACGCAGGTAGACAGATCGCTCACAACAACCTCATGGCAGCAACCCTTTCTTAGAAAAATTCACGATCTGTTTCAAACACAGTGATCTGCCTCTTTCTCAGAAGCTGCGGCGCTCCTCCTCACGCGGAAACAATCCATGATTCTTCATGCAGGGGGCTGAAAAATACAACAGCGCGCAATCGCTCAACCGAGCTCTGATGACACTCGCGGACTCACTTCACAGCAGCGCGGGCTCACTTCATCTGCGCGGGCTCTGCTGAGACAGTCGCGGACTCACAATGGAGAACAACAACGCCGACTCCTCACAATCTGCAATGCGGACTCCTCCTCCAGCGCGGACTCACTCTTCAACGCCGCGACTCCTTCACAAATATCCTCGACGCCCTCGGTCTCACAACAGTCGCTCCTGGAACGGGATAGTACACTACAGATCTGTATATGCTGGAGGTCGTTTTCCACAGCCGAATGAGAGATACCGGTGCCTTGCGTTTTCTGTACGGGAGCGAACGGGACCGGGCTACGTATCACGGGGCAGAGCTGGTTTCATGGCTCTGATACCAAGTTAAAATCAGAGATCAATTAATTTCATAACAGTGAGGCCACAAGGGCACATCACCCGTGAGTCTACCCTCACATAATCTGTTGTCTTACTTTGATAAATTACTTACAAATAAATAGGCTAGGTAAGCCTATAACAAACCCCTATCTTAGTGGATCTGAAACTAATCCAAACCTAAATATGAAAGACACACAATAACTTAGTTACACAGATCTTAACTAAGTATTCTAATTTCTCCATTATTCCAACAGTAATGATTTCATTAACTCAGAGTGAACTTAATGGGTGCACCATCCATCCCATGACAAGATAACATTATAAATTCCAAATTATATTAATAAATAATTGAACGATATTGATCTAAATTCATCTTCCGTCTATTTGTATAGAATAATTTAATGTGTATATATAATAAATATTTACTTTGTGCATTTCTTGTGGTAGAAGATATGGCATGGAAAATCAATTTTTCTAACCGCAAGAATGTAGAATTAAAAAGGAAACAATTAACTGCATACGGTTCTGAGTGAAAAAATGCATCGGATTCCATAATTCCTGTTACGGATTTAGAAATTAACCGAATTAGCATTCAATGACAGTCCTGAGTCACAAATCAAGGATAATGTACCATACATTATCTTAGGGGGGATAGCGTTGGGATTCAGCGCCCCAATCGTTGAGGGCATGCTATAATTGTGTTGAGGAAGCAGCTGACAGAACAAAGAAGAGCCAGTTTGAAATGAGAGGTAGAAAACGGTCTAACCGCTGGGTAAGGAGGGCATTCGATGCTAGAGAAATCCCTTGCTGATGGTCCAAAAAAACCCGCAGAGGCAGTAAATAACCAACACAGAGAAAATGAAAATATATGAGGTGAGATAAAACATAGAATGCGCAGGGTGCTCTAGGCAAAATCTCATTCTGCATGTGAACCAGAAGAAGAAGAGAAACATCTGTCTACAATATCTACTATTTGATAATGCCCTAAAATGGCGAAAACCAATATCTTAGTAAGCATATCTGAGATTTTTTAATTCGATGACTTAAAAGAGCAGTCGACTGAAATTTTCCAGTGTAAACTCAATTGTCGGTGGGTTGGTAGTGGGTAGGTAGTCAAAATATGATGAATAAGTGAAAAAAGTTCCTCACTTTTCGTGTGTGAGTGACTGGTGAGCTAGCTAACAAGACAGCCCACTTCTGGGTTCATTTACACAAAATTTGACTAACTCAACGAAGTGTTTTGGAAAAGAATTTAGATAACTAAATACATAGGGCGCACTCAGGAGTTGACCGGTAATCGCGTGCAAACACAGGAATGATTAAACCCAAGCAATATCTGGTTTAAATATAGAATATTAAATCTTCAGAAAATTTCGTGCGCGCAAGAGATTGACTTGCTTTACATCTTCAGAAATAATTTGAGCTGGAAAACACTTTCTCTTTCCTTGAGAAAACCCAACTTGTCATTCACGAGGTTACAAATTCAGTTGGCCTACAGTTCTTCACTTGAAGAATGTATATAAAAACTTCTACGAAGATCTATAGATTGAGCATTGTCACCTTAGATTAAAAAGAATAAGGGAATATCTCTGTACTTTTCTACTAACTCAGAAAGCATAACACTGGGGAGAAAAATAAAAATGGATAAAATCTATTAAATCTAAATAAATTTAGCGATAGGATCCATAAGGAGTTTATCAGATCTAGGCAAGGTTTTTGCTGAAACAAGTATTTTTTTTAGAGCATGCGTTGTACTAAAAACTTAAGCTTGTCTGAAAAACAAATTTCTACAAAAAAATTCATACTCAAAAGTACTTGAAGAATAACATCGGAAGAGTTGGAAAACACACGAAATACACACAGAAAAATAGATTGTATTATTGCATTAATAGACACAACACAATACACATATATAAAGTTGGATGCTGATCCAACTAACTCCACTCTTGGAGGGATAGGTTGAGAGAATATCTCAGCATCCTCCTACAAATCTTCAAACCAATCTCCAACTCAACATAATCATTAATTCTAACACCCTCCCTTAATGATTACATTACAAATAAACCACATATTACAATTCTCAAATCAGAACATAGATCTCTGTCTGATCTGGTCTTCATCAGCTCCTACACCCACTCTGATGCCTCTGGACTGCGCTCTTTCTCTTCCTCTTCTTCGAGCTTACCATTCAACTCATTTAAAGCATAAATGCTTCAGACCATCATTCATGAA
>ML783653.1:470240-489381 GCA_009831015.1 Picea engelmannii
CACTATAACCTACAATCTACAGCAGCGGATTCATCTCACATTGCTCTCATATTCCAGCCCCTCTGGTGAGAGAGTCAGGGCTGTTCTAGCTCTGATACCAAGTTGGAAAACATGAAAGCAGTGAGACACACGAAATACACACACGAGCTTACCATTCAACTCATTTAAAGCATAAATGCTTCAGACCATCATTCATGAACTTGTACAATGGACAATTTGACAACTCGGCTCATCGGGGCTTCCGTGATAAAAGATGTCAATTATTGATGCATTCTATGAACATGCCTCCATCTGTCGGATTTTTGCTTTCGGCTATCCTTCAGTGTCTAGAAGAATAGTTTGGATACGGAATGTCCTCAACATTCAATTATACAAGGTGACTTCTAATAAGAACAGTTGTTCTTGAAACCGGGGCTGCCAACGTATATCAAGATACAAGAGTTCCTACTTTCTTTTACATAAACACATAAATATATAAAAAAACTTTAAGCACACCACACATAACTAAATATATATATATATATCAGTATAAAAAATTGCCATCTACAGCGGCTTTCTCTTCCACGTTGGCTCCAGATTTGAAACAGAGATACGATTTGGGGGTTTCTGAAGACATTTCTTCTGAAAACTTTTGAAAACAAATTTTATCCACAGCTAAGAGCGGCTGTGCAAGAGATTTGCAGAAACAGTAGACGAAAAAGTCAGGATGGTATCCCTCATCTTTGGCAATGAAGACCAGTCAGACAAGTTGTGTTGTAACCATTTGTTATATTAAAGGTGTGGTAGAAAAGAAAGTCCATTTCTCCATTAAGGGGGAGTGTTAGAGAATAATGGAGAATAAGATCTTATTGTTACAAGTAGATTCACGAGCGGTTCAGATCCATTTATTTCGGAGTCTGTTAAACCTGCTCCTCTGCTATATATGTAATGTTCTTCAATGCAATAATACAATCTGTGTTTGTGTGTAAAAAAAAAAAAAATAAAAAAAAAATAGATTGTATTATTGCATTAATAGACACAACACAATACACATATATAAAGCTGGATGCTGATCCAACTAACTCCACTCTTGGAGGGATAGGTTGAGAGAATATCTCAACCTCCTCCTACAAATCTTCAAACCAATCTCCAACTCAACATAATCATTAATTCTAACAGGAAGTAATCATATCATCAATTCAAAAAAAAAACGCCAAGATCCACTACACCCAATCACAACTAATTATTGGTGAACCAAGAAGGCGCAAAAACAAAAATGGAGCGGAAAGAGGTAAACATCCGAGCATGGAGAATAGGCATACACAAAGACAATGAATAAAGATTATGCAAATTGTAACTTAACCATGACCTCTACATTTTCAAACCACACAACAAGTGCACACGCATCCAGCTTTAGGGAGTCATTAGAATTTTTTTTCAACATATAAATTCACATCTTTTAAAAATAATTTCAATAAAAAAATTAACATGTATACTTTAACCAAAGGTGCATAATCCAAGGTAGGTGTCTTGCGCTCATGCTTCGTTCAACTCCAGCTTTCTAACCACTGAGACTTCACCAGTACCTCCCATCCAATGTTAGGGGTACTCTTCTTCCCCCCGAGCCACCCGAACGCACACTACAAGAGAATAAGCTATCTCCGAGCTTGCCTCGCAAGGTCGAGCTACCACTCGTTACCGAGATGGGTATCCTAACTCCCACAAAAAAAATTCAGTCAAGATTGAAATCTGGGAGCATAACCATACGCATATCAGATATGATCCATTCTCCTCCTCCGACATTCCTTTTATAGAGTTTTCTTAGTGATTAGTTTCCAAACCCTCATTAAATTATTTTTATTAAATTTAAATTAGGAAAACTCCCCCCCATATCAAATTTTATTATTTTCTTCACCCACCTAAAAGCGTTCATAAAACTGGTCATCAATGTCTCTTATATTCCCTTACATTTTTTAAATGATTGACACCCTTCTTAAATCCTAGTTGATTTCACAAATAGAAAGTTCCAAGACTAGATACCCTACTATGTTTCACATTCCCCTTTTTATTTAAGTTTCCCCTTTTTATTTAAGCTTAGATTTAACAACTCTACTCATAAACAATAATTTACCTTTTTAATAATTTAATCCTTCATTAAAACTTTACTTTAATTATTTATGTTTGAATTTCCTTTATCCCCCCATTTGTTAAAAGTCCATTTAGTTTTTCTTGTTCACATGTCCTACTTAGACCTAGGTTTTAAATTCACTAGATTTGGCAATAGTTTTAAGTCCTAAGGAGACATAGTTTTCTAGGCACTTAGTTCTTTAACTTACCAGTTTCAACAAAAATGCAGCGTACCCTTCAAGACGCACTACGTGCTCCAAGGGCACCACTCACCTTTTGACTGATTTTGGTAGACATCAAACCCCTGGAGTCAATACTCCGTTAGGTGAACTTGTGGGAGACTAAGGGTATCTATGGAATAAGGAGCCTGACTTATTGCGCGCCCCTTATAATCATCGTGAGCGACTGTCACAGTCTTCCCTCACAACATCGTGGATATATCGAACTAGGTAATCGTTAACCTACATTTCGAGTCACAATGTGAGTGCTAGTAGGTTGTGGCAGAGTTGCTGCCAGACCTCTCCCTCAATATTTTTGGTTGTCCTGCATGACCCCTTTACTCCTAATGTGATTCTAATTAGCAAGCTATCTTCAGCCATAACAGTCCACTTCCTGACTCGATCCAGAGTCCAAGAATATCCATCAATGCCATCGACATCCTCAAACGTCCAGAGTCTTGCACACTCCGGAAAAACCATTCAATAACACTTATCAATATAAATATAACAAAATAACATATCATCAGATCCACAACATTTCATAATCATAATCAAAACACTCAATCGTATAATGAATCAAATCACTTGCACACAATTGTCCTAAAAAAATAAGTCCAAACATGTGTGAGTAAAAGCAAAAGGTTTCAAAAATAAATTATACAATATCTTCAATTACTTACGATAATTATTTTGTAAACTAAATAATTCATGGTATAATGAAAAATCCATTTAATATTAGAATAAAAGATATTAATTGGTTCGTAAAAGATTCAATAAATTTCATTAGATGTTAACTTTTAAATGGATATTAAAATTGACAATATTAATATAATCCTATAAAATTTATTATTTACAAAATAGTGTCCCTGCCCATTTTTCATCAAAGCGGAATTGCATCCCATGTAAGGGAATGTGAAATGAATTTTTTTTTTCCATCTCCCAACATTGACCATCTTACCATATGGCTCAAACGTTGACGATATAATTAAGTCCACCTTCTTCATTACCACTTTTGATATTTAGTGTAAATTATGAGGAAACGACATTATTTTCTATACATGATAATCTTTTCATCCCAACCCTCCTATAGGTCAACCATCAACAACCTAAATTTCAGTTTGCACGGGAACGAGTTTGTGATTGTTCTTAGCATGTTGCTTGTATGAGTTTTTCAATGATGATAACATCAATGTGAATGTAAACATCCAACATGGAAATTATTCAACTCACTTATAATATTTGTGTGTTAATTAGAAATGCATGTACTAAAAAAATCTATACATTTATATGTAGGTGGCATCCAATACATGGAATTTTATGAATTAGATTATCATCTATTTGGTTAGAGAATGTATTTTTTTTTTAAATTAATTTTTATAAAAAATATTAATTTTTTTTATTTACAATCAATTTTTAAGTGTTTCATAATTTTAATTTATTTTTTAATTTTTAGGATTAGTAATTAATTGTCACATAAAATTTTATTATTATTATTTATCTTCTTTAAATTAGGTTATAAAAAATAACTTTCAATACAATTATATAATTAATTTTATATGGTGGTGATATTGCAAGGCCAAGATAAGAAATATCTAGACTTCAAGCTTTGAGTGGAGAGGGTAATGTGTAGATTGGTGTACACAGTAATATGGATGCTTCAATTAGGACCATGAATGTTGAATATTATGATATATGATGAAATGTGTGTATGAATAATACTAATAGCTCATGAATTCATTGAATCATAAATATTTACAATGCATTTTGCATTTTAGTTAGTTATGAATTTTAGGATTGTAAAAAAATATTAATTTAATTTATCCATATTAAAAGAAAAAAATATTTTCTATATACTTATTTTTATATATTTAAGTTATATATTTTATTTTAACTTAAAGTTATGATTGAAATTGTTTATTTTTTTTAATATTATGTGTAAACTATAAATTGATCTAGTTAATATTTTCTTCATATTAAATTGTTAACACTATTTATACAATAAATGACTTACATTTTATAATATTTTGATATTATTAAATTAAAGTCATCTTAATCAAGGTTTTAAACACAGCTCTAAAACAAATTAAGATGGAAATTTTGTAACAATGTAAAAAATAACAAATAAGAAATTATAGCAAAATAGACACCCATCTTGATGATTTCACCCATGAATCAATAAGAAGATCAAGGTCGTTCATAATGTCAATTTGTTGAAAGGGACCATGTGTTTATTTTACTACAACCTTATAAGAAAACTTATCTGAAAAATGAACACTATCATAAACTTGCTCTCAAATTTTATGGTCCTTATACCATGCTCAAGTGAATGGGATGAATGGCCTACTAGTTAGATATACCCAGTCATTCTAAGCTCCATCATGCTTTTCATGTCTCTTGCTTAAAGAAGGTGATTGGAACTAAGTGTCAAATTTAAACCAGTCTCCCTGAGTTGGATGAAGAAGGTTCCATCTGGATGTAGCCACAAGTAGTCTTGGGATAGAAAGAGATTCATTTTCATCAACTCACCATCAAGGAAGTGTCCGTCTAGTGGAAAGATAAAACTCTAGAAAATGCTACCTGGGATCCAACCACCATTCTACAACAATTTCCTCATCTCAAACCTTGAGGACAAGACAATTCTTCAAGGGGTAGGGCATGTTAGGGGCCTAACCTCCCTAACCCCTCACATAGGTAGAATAATATATTTCCATTTAATAAAGTTGATATTAATAAAACCTAGAAATAAGGAAGAATAAGTCAAATGTAAGAAGACCTAATAGAAGCTTCCACTTTTAGAAGGATATTCCTCTAGATGGTTCTTTTGATAGATAGATTTAGTATAAATAGGAGTAGAGGGTATGAGAAGTTTTTTCTTGAGAATTATTTCAATAGAGCATTGCTCTCGAAGTTTTCCCCTCGAAGAGGCCAATGAACATTGTTTCCTATAAATAAAAGTTAATGGTATTGTAGTTTCATCTATAGTGTTTTTTGTTATTACTGTCTACAATATTTCTATTTTCAACTATTATAATAAATCTGCTGCCTTACACAATACATATCTAATTCTTTGGGAATACATTTCTATTATAAATTGAAAACATGTTTATTAAATTAAACATACTAATTTTTTAATTTAGTTGAAAACAAAATTACTAAATTAAAGAGTAAAATCTAGATTCCATACTACACCCCATAACTTCCCATGTCCACTTCAATAGGAAACGATGTTTTGTATTAGTAAAATGGAAATTTCCTTAAAATGAAGTGCCATTTCATAGACCATACACTCATTCACTGACCCTCTTTATAAAGGTAAGTCACTAACCTCTTTAAAAACTTACCTTTAATTTTCTTGGATATTGTTGTTTTACCAAAAATGAATCACTTAACATAGTAATTTTCTACTTCATATAATAACATATGTTTCTTTCTTCCATATAATAGAATAAATATTACAAAATCTAACTAAAAACTTGAATTTAACCCACATGTTATAGCATGTGTAAAACACTCTTATTTTCTATGATTATATATATATATATATATATATATATATATATATATATATATATATATATATATATATATATATTTGTGTGAGAATCTATGGTTATGGGTAAGTGAATAATTTATTTTACCACTTGATTTAGTATTTGGAGGCTTATATATTAAAATTGAATAACAAAATCACAACAATCCACGATAAATAGATAAATCAATTTAACACATAATTAAAAGAGAATAAGCATGTAACATATAGAAAAGTTTTATCTAATTTATAAGGATCAATGGTCAATGCAATATTTGGAAACTTGTATATTAAAATTACACAACAAAATCACAACAATCCATAGTAAATAGATAAATCAATTCAACACATAATTAAAAGAGAATAAGCATATAACATATAGAAAAGTTTTATCTCATTTATAAAAATCAATTATCAATGCTCCCAAACCTAATTACATTGATAGTGACTATATATAGGACTCTATATCAAACTATTCTATTGACAACTACAAAATACCAACATAAAATAGATGGCAAGGCCCCAATCACACAAAGGCTTCATATATGTAAGCTATGAATACGTGATTGTTTGGCTTTGAAGACTCTTTATTTCATTGTGCAGTTCAATAAATTACATAATTTAAATAATACAAGATAATTATCACCTCTTCACCTTTTTGGGAAAATCCATAGTTCTAAGTTATCCATGTGGGAGGAATTCTAGACTATTCATATTATGCTCTCTAATTGAATTTATTAAACTACTTAAAATCAATATCAATATCATTTAATGAAATTTTGAGGAAATATATAGGAATATATCCTCTATGTCTTGTAAAAAGTTCAAAGTTTTATTCTAAATATTGGTTGCAAGTAAGCAAAAATACCGAACCTCTATTTCTACAAAATTATGGAAAACCTAGGTACACTAGGAAAAGATGGGTGCACTAGTTCAAGACATTTTCCTTATATGAAAACTCAATAAAGGTTTTTGAAAATTGATGATTATATATAAATATATACTTTGTATTTATTAAGCATCAAGAGGGATTAAGTCAACTCAAAAATAGAGGAAAGTTTTGTAGCTCAAGAGATTTTATCCCTCCCAACACTTGATATATTTAAAGTTAAGATGCATCTAGGTTGGTTCTAATCACTCATGGTCATGCCAGAATTTAAGGTGTTCATAATTATGCATATGTATATGTTTTAAATGAATTCATCCTTTGAAATTTATTAGCCATTTATAATCTAGATAATATAATCAAGAAGGTCATACAAAAATTGAATAGTAATAAATTAATAATGTGAATAGTAATAAATTAATAATGTTAAATGATTAAGGAGGTGAATTGTAATAAATTAACATGATGCATATAATAAATAATAGATAGATTACATAGTGATCAATCTCAATTTTCATTCTTTATTGTTTTTTAAATGTTTTCATATGGATCATATGAGAAATGAAGTTGATTTCAAAGACCATTCAAACTTTTAATTCAAGATATTGTAATATAGGTAATATCTTGACTTTTTTTTCTAATATTAATAGTTTTTTTTCCTTACCTTAAATATTTCTTATAATTATATATACATTAGAGTGCATGCTCTTTATTTTAATGAATTATATATATAGAAATGTAACCTATATATATTATCGCCCGGAATGGTGTAAACCGATTGGAAAATGTCGTGTAAATGGAAGGACTTATGTAAATGAAGTCTCAAGTTTGATTCTCATCCCAATTTACACTCCTTCATTTTATAACTAATCTTTTTGGCAACATTATAATATTAATTTTAATTTTTTTTTTCACTTTTTCATTGTTAAAATCTTTATACTAGATAATATCCACTATCTTGTTGTTGAAATAATGCATGGAATCGGTTTTCTCTATATCATTTTTAAAATTAATGCATTAAATCATTTGTATTATTAATGCAATCAATGCATGCTATTTTTTGTGTGTTATATAATTACTAAAATAAATGCAACTATTTTATTATTCTTAGGTATATTTCACACAACATAAATTGTCTTAATTTAAAAAGAAATGGATTATATTGTCACTCAAGTTTATGCATTGGAACAATTTCATCTTTGTTTATAAAATGTCTATTCTTAAATTTTAATTTTAGTTTCTATTTTCTAATTTACAACTTCTTGCAAGTAGAAGTACATTTATCAAAAAATATTTTATTTTTATTAGTCAAGTAATTTGGTTATTGTTTTAATGAATGAATGGATAACCTATAAAAAGTGACGCAAAGTGCCACCACCCAGGGCACATCCGCTTCCACTAGGACCTTCTTTTCCCAAGGCCCGAAAAGCTAAATTGCTTCTTCAAATCCCTTTCGGGACTTTGTTACCCACAGAACGCTCGTTGTGACATCCCTCCTTGAAATCGGGAAATCGGACCTCGCTAGATCGCGAGTCCCTGAACCATGGAATCGGGTCTTGTAAATCCCTGAACCCCGATGACTAATTGCCCACGGCCTCCTGGCTTCTTATCGAGAATTTCCCCGTCGGGAAATCGATATTCACTCTGTTGTGGGTCACTACTCGTGCGAATCCCCGATTCTCGATCTTCGATGACACCTATCCTCCTTTGTTGCGCCCTGTAGCCCCACGCGATAACCAATGGTTGCCGAGATATCACCTCTCACGACCTTGCAAACTTTGACGCAAATCTTTGCGGCTCCAACCCGCGAACCTCCGAGCTCACGATATGCTGATACCACCTGTCGCCGTCTCCCTACAAGGACTGACCTTTCGACACCTGTCCTCCACCGAAATGGTGTGGTTGTGGGATCGTCGCGTTTCACAAAATCGCGGTTTCTCCTGCTGTGATTCCGTTGTATGCGAGAACCCCGAAATGTAGAACCCTGACTCCCCGGGATCTCGCGCCACGTATCCCTGGTGTGGTCAACGACCCAGATCCTCTCGGGATTTTGTGGATCACGATTCCTTTCAACAAGATTTCACGACCACCAGACCCCAATATCCCGAACTTTTGAATCTCCGGGATCTTCCTCTGCTCCTTCAGGCGTAAACCCAGTGCAACTCTCCTGAGATCTAACGGTCGAGGGGACTTTGCTGGTTTCCTCTGCGAACCCTGACCGTCGATTCCTCCTCCTCGAAGATTTCTTAGAAATGGCTAAGTGTTCTTTCCAGAACCCGCTTTCCAACGCCCGCGCTTGCAACTCCTATTAGAACCTTCCTCGACTCAATCCTCCTGGCTCCTCTTTTCGTGATACCACGAAGGTGATCGAACCTCATGAGATTTCCCACTTTGATTTCTTCAGAGGAACTTTCACGCACTCCTTGCGGCGATCCTATAAATACTTCAAGTGTTCACTCCTTCGACTCTGCGCAACTCTGGCAGCAACAATCTTTGATTTCCTCTGTGCTTAGATTTACAACTGAGACTTCTTCTTCAGCCTATGCACTCCTTACACGGCTTCAACAATCCAAATTCACTCCTGGATGAATGAGAAAAAAGGTTAAACTACTGAACCTTCATCAACGCACTCCTTGCGGATGAATTCGACTGCACACCTTGCAGGAATCTCCTGGCTCATATAGAGAAACAATTGAAACTCATTCTCTTTCCCTTTCGGACTTCGGTTAAAAACATGAAATCCTATGCACAACATATACAAAGCAAATGCATAACAAGAAAACAACATTCATGAGCATCAATACAAACAGAGAAACAACACAAACCATGAGATTGAATCAAAGCTTCATTCTATTAATTCAATATATGTACATGGGTGTTCTTCATACAATTCTTTGCCTGCTCTTCTCTTCTTCAGAATGTTTGATCCCCTTACAATGATACAATGAGGGTGTCTATATCCAGTTTTCCCTCTCGAACTCTAAATCTATCAAATCTACAATTAAAATCTACCTACCAACATTAAATCTATTAAATCTATTAAATGCCTCTTATCTACTTCAGACAAGAGCGTATGGCTCGAGGTTTGATACAATATACAAAGTTGCTTTCCATAAATGGTGCATTTATACATTGGCGCATCATCTTGAATGAAATTTCAAAAAGTTTCAGCTGGACTTGTCCAGCTGTTCATTGTCTTCCATGCTAGCTCGCTTGTCTTGGGCGATGCTCCTGCATAAAAAAGGAAGGCTATTTTTTGCAAAGATGAAATGATGGCTTCTTTCTCTACTTTTTATATATTTCAATTATATGACTCACTCTAACAAAATAATAGAAATTTTATTGAATTTCCAATTATTTTGGGGATTCATAATAACATTTACATTTTCCAATGGAGTAATCATAATTTTTAAAGGTGTTTATATTTCATAATTATAATTTCCAATGAAAACAATATTAAAGAATTGAAATTCTTAATGCAAGTTTATAGGTTAGATTATAATTTTAGTCACTTTAAGAAAGAAAACTAGATTCATTATTTATATTTTTACCAAAAAGATATAGTTATGAGTGAAACAAAATATGTTTAATGCAATGGTGTAATTATTCACTTTTATATAACTCATTATCATGTTTTGAGTATAAATAGTAATTTGTTGATTTTTATTATAAGGGGTTTAGTATTTATAATTCCTAATGCAAGGTGAAAGGTGAAGTGACTATATTAAAATTTTAATTACCTTAACTTAACTTACTTATTTATACCAAGTAAGTGGATTATTTAGATTGTGATTGATAAGATGTGGTTATGAATGAATTAAAATATATTTAATGTAATGTTGTAATTATTCATTTCCTATAATTTATTATGATATGGTTTATTCTTATTTATTTTTCATTTCATCATCAATAATTTATTAATTTTAGTTTTATATCAAGTAAGTTAAGTTGATTCTTTATATTATGATTGATAAGATGTAATTGTGAGTGAATTAAAATATATTTAATGCAAAGTTGTAATTAAATAAGTTTAAAAGATTTTTATTTTTAATTTTTTAATTTAATCGTGAATAATTTACTAATTTTATTTCCTTTTATTTAAAATTATATATATTTTTTGGTTTTGATTTTACCCATTGTCAAAAATATATATATCATCATCCCAATAGACTTAAAGGACTTCACTTATTATTTCTATTGATTTGATGTTTTCCTTGGAATCAATTTATAATTCACTTTATTTCTATTTCCGTGCTTTTCATTTAGTTATATTAGTTATATGTATTGCTAACTTGTTATGTTTTCTATCCTATTTTATTTTATTTTATTTTATAAATTAATAATTAAAAAGTAACAACATAATATTAAATACTTTATGGTAAGTAACAATGTTATCTATTAATATAAGTTCTAATTTATTACAGTATTTGATTTATTTGTTCTTTTTCCATTATATTTTATTTTCTTTTATAAATTAATAACTATAGGGTGACAATATAGTCGTCTTAAATTCTTATAATTATTTTATATGGTAAGTAGCAATGTTATATAATACTTTATATGGTAAGTAATCATGTTATGTATTTGTTTACAGTTTTACTTTATAACATTATTTGAATTTTTTTTCAATTATATAACATGGAATTAAGAAATAATGTTATATAATACTTTATATGGTAAGTAATCATGTTATGTGTTTGTTTACAGTTTTACTTTATAACATTATTTGAATTTTTTTTCAATTATATAACATGGAATTAAGAAATTTAAATTCTTGTAATGAATGTGTTTAAAATGAGCCACGAAATTGAATAAGGTCATATTATTTCTATAAATATTATATGTTTCAAATAATTGCAAGTGAGTTAGTAAAACTAATCTTTCAAAAGCTAAATTAATAATGTTGTTGCAGTGAATCAATTAAATTTTAAAAAGAGGAGATATTCAATGGAATATATTCTATAATGTATCTAGTTACTTTTGAGGTATACTGGTTAGACAATTCATGGTGTAGTGAATGGTTTACTTATTGTTGTATGTTCAATGAGTGCTAAAGTGAGAAACAATGATATAATTGAAAGGTTTGTATTGGAGGGAGGATTATCCTTGTCTCTATCTAATGAAAATTTAATTACACTCAATGTTAAGGTAGTAATAAAATGTAAGATTATATTTTTCTTTCCAAGCATCCTCTAATTAATTTAAGCATCCTTTACTTATTTACTTAAGCAAAGGTATATAATTATGACCATCCTTTGGTGTTTATAGTGGATACTTAAAAAATAACATTAATTCGTATACATAATGATCTTCTCATTCATCCACAAAAACTAATTGATCTCATCTTTTCTAAACCTTACTAACCTCCAACATGTTTACCATCAACAATATAAATGCTCCCCACTTTATATCTTGAATACTCCAACATATTGGTCATGCAAGATTTTTAGTGAAAATGATTGCAAAGACGACTTTAGGCAATGCAAAGGTCTCGTGAGAGGATGCTATGCGACTTGATACCAAGCGAAGGGAAGGCGACATGATGCTTGAACTCGATCTATAATTGTTGGATACACAAAGAAAGACGATCACATTAATAATCAAAATCAATACAAATTACCAAATTCTAAACATTTACTAAATTTTAAATATTAGACATGAAAATTATGTATCTTATTTATATGATCTATGTGCTCATCAATTATACTCCATTCAAGAATCTCATGAGACCATCAACCACTATTTACTAGGTTAAAGAATGTAAAATTATTATATATATATATATATATATATATATATATATATATATATATATATATATATATATAATTAATTAATTTTAATATTATTGAAATATTAATATTAGATGACTAACACTTATTTCAGTAAAATGTATAATCATTTCATAAATTATTTATTAACATTGAGTGTATATATATAAAAAGGGATAAAATTGAAATAATCTATGATTTTGTTTTAAAGTGAGTTTCAAAATAAATTAGGCTTGCACCTCATGGATTTGATCTCTTTATGTTTGGATAGATTATATACTAATCAATATCCTTCAAATTTCCTTGTCTTTTATCTAAATAATTGGTTTTCCAATGGTTTCATATCTATCATCATAAAATAAGTAGTTCACACCTTTAACTAAATATATTTCACTTAAGGTTATACCTTTCATATTTTCCCTTGTAATATTAATAGCTTCTTTCCCCAATCCCACATGTTCCTTACAATTCCCTTTACATTAATTTGTGTTCAAATCTTTAACTAAATATATTTCACTTACGGTCATACCTTTCATCTTTTCCCTTATAATATTAATAGCTTATTTCCCCAATCCCACATGTTCCTCACAATTCCCTTTACATTAGTGTGCATTCTCTTGGTTTTAATGCATTGTATATATCAATGCATTCACATTTCTTAACATTATAAAAAAATATTATGATGAATAATAATAATGGTTTTCACATACAAATAATAAATAAACAAATGTGTGGACTTTAAGTGACAATTGATAACCTCTTTAATGACATCATAATGCGAATTTTGAAATTGTTTTCATTATTTTGTTTGTTAAAATCATTTGACTAGATAATTTTCACTATTTCATCATTGAAATTGATGCAAAGATTGATTTTTTCTATATGAATTGGGAAATCAATGCACTAAATCATTTTTATATACATCATTATTGAAATACATGCATCCTATTATTTTACATTATCATTGTTGAAATCAATGCAACTATTTTACTTATCTAATTAGTTTCAAAATCTATTTTAGTTATCTAATTAGTTTCAAAATCATTTGACTATATTTTCAATCAAATAAATGAATTGGAACAATTTCTTCTTTCTTTATTAAAAATCCATTATAAAACTTCATCTTTATTTTTTAATTTATAATTTATTTATTAAAAATCAATTCTAAAACTTCATTACTATTTTCTAATTTATTTAACTTCTTATAAATAAAAATATCATTTTTTTTTCTTAGTTCAAATAATTTGGTTATTTATTAATAAAGAAATAAAAATCCTTCATAATGGAAGGTTATATTTCCCAAATAAGAAATTATTGTTTCCTTGTTATTTTTTAATTCATATATGATTCAATGTGCCAAAAAGATAGAAATTTCATTAAATTTCCAATAATTTCATAGTTTAGCAAAATGATTAAACTTTAGAATGATAATTTATACCAATAATGTTCCTTCTTTATACTATGATTGATAAGATGTGATTCTGAATGGATTAAAATATTCCTTTAAAAAAACTTAAAATAAAATATTTTAATGTAATGATATACTTATTTATTTTTGTATGTCCATTATCATGTTTTGAAATTTTTATTTTTTTATCATTTATTATTTGTGGATGTCATGAGTGAATTAAAATACCTTTAAAAACTGGTGTAATTATTCACTTATATTTCATTGTCATGCTTTGTGATTTTTATTTTTATCATCAATGATTTATTTTAAGATTAATAATTACAATTTTCAATGGTGTAATCATCTTACCTAGATATGTCTTTATTTCATAGGTGCAATTCCAAATACAAAAATAGTTAAATAATTGTGATTCCAAATACAAAATAATAACATACTATACCAAGTAGGTTTATACCAAGTAGGTTTCTTCTTTGTATAATGACAGAAAAAATGTTATTATGAGTTAAAATATTTTTAATGCAATGAGATAATTTTTTATTATTTTTATATATTTCACAATCATGGTTTGTCCTTTTTCTTTTTAATCATCACTAATTTGTTGATTTTATTTAGTTTTATTTGAAATTAGAGTTGCAAATTTGGTTTTCCTTTTTTTTATGGAAAATATTCTAAATACATTTAAAGGAATTGAATTATTGTTTTATTATCATGCTATTTCCTTTTTTATAAATTGATAGCCACTACCATGACAATATAATCCACCATGTTTTCTTAAACATGTTTAAAAGTAAGTAGAAATGTTCTTTGATAGCTCTAGGTTTTGATGTAAAATATTCTAAATGGGTTTAAAGGAATTGAATTATTGTTTTGATTATTATGCTATTTTATTTTTATAAATTGATAGCCACTACCATGACAATATAATCCACCAAGTTTTCTTAAACATATTTAAAGGCAAGTAGCAAATTTCTTTGTTAGCTCTAGGTTTTACTTGATGAGATTACTTTATTTATTTGTTCTTTCCACTATATAACATGGAACCAAACATTTAAGATATTTATTCATTCAATTATATAAAGTGAAGTTAACATTTTTATATATGTGTATTGTATGTGATTAAAATGAAAGAGGAAAATGAAATAAGTTATACTATCTTTATAATTATTAGACATTCCCAAAAAAAATCCAAGATGAGTATGTAAAATAAATATTATTGTTATTGTTGCACCAAATGAAATAAATTTAAAAAAAAATAATATTCAACAAAATAAATTATACAATATCTTCAATTACCTATGATAATAATTTTGTAAATTAAATAATTCAAAGTATAATAAGAAATCCATTTAATATTTGATTAGAATAAAAAATACTAATTGATTCTTAAATGATCTAATAAATTTTATTAGATATTAACTTTTAGATGGATATTAAAGTTGACAATACTAATATTCCTATAAAAATTATTATTTATAAAATAATGTCCCTACCAATTTCTAATCAAAATGAAATTGCATCCATGTAAGATAATGTGAAATCAATACTAATATTCCTATAAAATTTATTATTTATAAAATAATGTCCCTACCTATTTCTAATCAAAATGAAATTGCATCCATGTAAAATAATGTGAAATCAAAACTATTTTTTTAAGTCTCCCCATAATGACCATCTTACCATATAACTCAAACTATGATGATGTAATTAACTCTACCTTCTTCGTTACCACCTTCTTCATATTTGTTTTGGTATTTATTGTGAATTTGAAGAAACGACATTAGTTTCTATACATAATAATCTTTTTATTCTTCCAACCCAAACCAACCCATCCCTCCAACGCGTCGACCATCAACAACCTAACTTTCACTTTCCAAGCAAGGGTACTAGTTTTTGAATGTCCTTACATTGTTTCTTGTATGAGTTTTTCAATGATGATCATCATTTTGGTGATCAATGTCAATGTGAATTACAAATGTTAAACATCGAACATGGAAATTATTCAACTCATTTATAATATTTGTGTGTTAATTAGAAATGCATACATTTGTTAAAAAAACTATACATGTATATGTCCGTGGTATCCAATACATCGAATTGAATTTTATGAATTAGATTATCATTTACTTCGTTAAAGGAATGTAATTTTTTTTTTATAATTAATTTTTATAAAAAATATTAAAAAAAAATTATTTTGTTTTTAAATTCATTGTTCACAATCAACTTTTTTTCATAAATTTAGTTTATTTAAATTTGTTTTTTAATTGTTTGGTTTAATAATTAATTGTCACATGTAATTTTTTTTATTATTATTATATATTTTCCTCTTAGATTATAAAAAACACCTTTTAATACAATTAAATATTTAATTTTGTGTGGTGGTGACATTGCAAACATCTAATATGGATTCTCCAATTAGGACCATGAATATTGAAGATTATGCTATAGATAATGAAATGTGTGTATGAATTATACTCTTAGCTCATGAATTCATTGAATCATAAATATTTACAATGCATTTTAGTTAGAGATATCATTTTACAATGTGATTTATTGTGCCAAAAAGATATAAATTTCATTGAATTTCCAATAATTTCATAGTTTAGTAAAGTGATTAGACTTTATAATAACAACTTATACCAATCGTGTTCCTTCAATAATTTCATAGTTTAGTAAAGTGATTAGACTTTAGAATAATAATTTATACCAATCATGTTCCTTCTTTATACTATGATTGATAAGATGTGATTATGAGTGGATTAAAATATTTCTTTAAAAAAACTTAAAATAAAATATTTTAATGTAATGATATAATTATTTATTTTTATATGTTCATTATCATGTTTTGAAATTTTTATTTTTTTTATCATTTATTATTTGTGGATGTTATGAGTGAATTAAAATACCTTTAAAAAATGGTTTAATTATTCACTTATATTTCATTGTCATGCTTTGTGATTTTTATTTTTATCATCAATGATTTATTTTAGGATTAGTAATTACAATTTTCAATGGTGTAATCATCTTACCTAGAGATGTCTTTATTTCATAGGTACAATTCCAAATACAAAATAATAGCATACTATATCAAGTAAGTTTCTTCTTTGTATAATGACAAAAAAAATGTTATTATGAATTAAAATATTTTTAATACAATGCGGTAATTTTTTATTTTTTTTATATAGTTCACAATCATGGTTTGTACTTTTTCTTTTTAATCATCACTAATTTGTTGATTTTATTTAGTTATATTTGAAATTAGAGTTGCAAATTTGGTTTTCTAAATAGTTTTAAAGGAATTGAATTATTGTTTTTATTATCATTCTATTTCCTCTTTTATAAATTGATAGCCACTACCATGACAATATAATCCACCAAGTTTTCTTAAACATGTTTAAAGGTAAGTAGAAATGTTCTTTAATAATTCTAGGTTTTGATGTAAAATATTCTAAATGGGTTTAAAGGAATTGAATTATTGTTTTGATTATTATGCTATTTTCTTTTTATAAATTGATAGCTACTACCATGACAATATAATCCACCAAGTTTTCTTAAACATATTTAAAGGAAAGTAGCAAATTTTTTTATTAGCTCTAGGTTTTATTTGATGATATTATTTTATTTATTTGTTTTTTCCACTATATAACATGGAACCAAACATTTAAGATATTTATTCATTCAATTATATAAAATGGAGTTAACATTTATATATATTTTTATTGTATGTGATTAAAATGAAAGAGAAAAATGAAATAAGTCATACTATCTCTATAATTTTTAGACATTCCCAAAAAAAAATCCAAAATAACCATGTAAAATAAATATTATTGTTATTGTTGCACCAAATAATTCAAATTTTGAAAAAAAAAATATTCAATAAAATAAATAATACAATATCTTCAATTATTTATGATAATAATTTTGTAAAGTAAATAATTCAAAGTATAATAAGAAATCCATTTAATATTTGATTAAAATAAAAAATACTAATTGATTCTTAAATGATCCAATAAATTTCATTAGATATTAACTTTTAGATGGATATTAAAGTTAATAATACTAATATTTCTATAAAATTTATTATTTACAAAATAATGTCCCTACCTATTTCTAATCAAAATGTACCAATTTCTAATCAAAATGGAATTGCATCCATGTAAGGTAATGTGAAATCAAAGCTATTTTTTTAGTCTCCTCATAATAACCATCTTACCATATAACTCAAACTATGATGATGTAATTAACTCTACCTTCTTCAAATTTGTTTTGGTATTTATTGTGAATTTGAAAAAACGACATTAGTTTCTATATATAATAATCTTTTTATTCTTCCAACCCATCCCTCGAACGCGTCAACCATCAACAACCTAAATTTCACTTTGCAAGCAAGGGTACTAATTTTTGAATGTCCTTACATTGTTTCTTGTATGAGTTTTTCAATGATGATCATCATTTTGGTGATCAATGCAAATGTGAATTACAAATGTTAAACATCGAACATGGAAATTATTCAACTCATTTATAATATTTGTCTGTTAATTAGAAATGCATACATTTCTTAAAAAAACTATACATGTCTGTTAATTAGAAATGCATACATTTCTTAAAAAAACTATACATGTATATGTCCGTGGTATCCAATACATCGAATTGAATTTTATGAATTAGATTATCATTCACTTCGTTAAAGGAATGTATTTTTTTTTTTTATAATTATTTTTTATAGAAATATTAAAAAAAATATTTTGTTTTTAGATTTATTGTTTACAATCAATTTTTAAGTATTTCATAATTTTAATTTATTTCAATATATTTTTTAATTGTTTGGTTTAGTAATTAATTGTTACATATAATTTTATTATTATTATTATATATTTTTCTCTTAAATTATAAAAAACAACTTTTAATACAATTAAATAATTAATTTTGTGTGATGGTGACATGGTAAACATTTAATATGGATTCTCCAATTAGGACCATGAATGTTGAAGATTATGCTATAGATAATGAAATGTGTGTATGAATAATACTCTTAGCTCATAAGTTCATTGAATCGTAAATATTTACAATGCATTTTAGTTAGTTGTGAATTTTATTAATGGATTGTAAAGAAATATCAATTTAATTTATCTATGTTAAAAAAAATTAAAATTATATATATATATATATATATATATATATATATATATATATATATATATATATATATATATATATATATAT
>ML783653.1:504595-522061 GCA_009831015.1 Picea engelmannii
ATGATGATGATGATGATGATGATGATGATGATGATGATGAGGATGAGGATGAGGATGAGGATGAGGATGAGGATGAGGATGAGGATGAGGATGATGATGATGATGACGACGACGACGACGACGATGATGACAACATTAATCTATATTGAGTGACATAAATGCCTTTTAAATGAAGATAATGGTGACGACGATGATGATGATTAACGTTCACTAAGACTGAATTGGTCTATCGGACCTTAAGAGGGTAAGTGATTACTTGCGATTCTTTAGAATTTTGTTTATGTGCTCGAAAAGAATTAAGAGAAGCTTTCCAAGATCACCATAGTTTTATCGAGTCAAGAGGTTAGGAAGTTTGGTAGTGTGTCACATATTTTGAAAATGAGTTATAATCTAGGTATAGGCTCGATAATCTAAGAGAAAGTGTCTTTCATATTCAACCTTCTTACTGTCACAAAGGTGACACACTCTTTCATCCCATGGCATTTTAGGAATTGACCAATGCCCAGTTTCACTATGGAGCATGCTTACTTTTTTCTTTACACTTGTAAAAATAGGTAGATAATTTTGATATTCTAGATTAGGGTTGATTACATCCTTATAATACCTTAATTTTCTTTTTTCCTCTAACTCTTTATCACACCACATTTTCTCCTTAAATATTGATTTGATGATATTTTTAATAGTATATTTATTCTACAAAATGGTTTCTTCAATTATTCCCCAATATTTTATCCAAGACTGGGCATCTTTATGCCATCCCCGCTTGAGTCCATGGTGGTTACGACTTGATTTAGAAGAAATTTTAGAAAGCCTCTTGTCTTGCATGTTGTTTAACTTGTTCTTATATGGTAGGTATCTAGTCATAGCCATGCTCTCAATGGGGGAGAGGATTTTTTCTAAGAGGAGAATGGGGTAGGGCGTATTGCCTTTAATTTTGAGATTATAGGTTATAAAATTATTTTGTATTTTCTCTATCTTTCTCTAGGGTTTAAGAGAGATACTACAACCCCAGACTTCACATCCATAAACAATAGCAAGTGTAACAAGAGTCTCAAAGAGGAGTTTCTTCTTATCCCAAATCCAAAGATCCGTTGATTCAAAATTGTTTTCAAGCCCATAATAAGATTTCCATCACCCAATAATCCTTTTTTGAATGCTATAATTCTAGTTGATATTGTGGTGAATATCAATTCCAAAATATTTGTATGAAGTCACTTCCTCCAAGTTTTTTTTTTCATATACAAAGGTATCATAAGTGATCTTATTGTATTTAATAATCATGACCTTAGTCTTATAAGTATTAATAGTCATACCCATATTGGAGAAAAAATCCTTGAGGATTCTTAGTTTTTTTTCAATATCATGGTGACTCACCATAATAACGATATCATCAACATAAAGAAGAATATTGATGACTATGACAGTGAGAGTAGGGCCGACACATATTGCTTTTTCCAAGAAATCTTTTGACTTGTCAATGTATATGCAAAAAAGGGTAGGGCACAAGGGACAAGCTTGTTTGAATCCAATATTGTAGTTAATCTCTTTCAACAAGACCTACTTGTTTTTAAAATTAGAAATAACATTCTCATACATCTTTATTGTAGTATCCCTCAACTCGAGCGACACTTTTATCTCTTCCAAACTATTCTAAAGGTTTTTCCTAGGAACCATGTCAAAATCTTTTCTAAAGTCAACAAAACAACAAAAAATATTGGTTTTAGTATTTCATAACTCCTTTGCAATGATCCTCAAGGTAACAAGATGGTACAAATTTGAATGATATCTCGTAAACCCGACCTGTCCTTTAGCTCCTTTACCGTGACTTTCTAGTCAAAGGATAATCTTTGCTTCCAAAATAATTCCATAAAGCTTGGATAAAATCGGGCTAAGCATAATGGTCCTATAATTAGAGGGAATGTTTCTATCCCCATTTTTAAAAACAGGACCAAAGAGGCTTTGCATCCAAGGTTTAGGGAATCCATGCTTCACTGCTAAATTGAAAAGCTTTTGTATGTGAGGGATAATGATAGGCCCTTAGCTTTCCCATTTGCAAGCCTCTTAACCCCGAACTCTATGTCATCTAGAGAAAAAACTTCATCCTATTTAGGGAAAATAAGAATGGTGTCCATGGCATTATGGAACTTGTAAGGACTTTTAAGGTAGGAATTCCAGTCCCTTAAGGGAATCATATTATTTTCTTTAGTATTGAGGTTTAGAATTTGGCTCGAGAACTTCTTAGGATCCATCTTATATAGTTTTGAAAGCTTCTCTTTCCTTTTATTGATATAGTACCTTTTTTTCCTTTTAATTAGGGATTTTTATGTATTGATCGTATATAATTTTAAGGACTCATTAGAAGAATCCCTAATGGATTTCCTAGAAATTTTAAATTCTTTATCATACCAAGGTTTGTTCATTATATTATTCTTTCTATAAGACACCTAGAAATAGAACTTGTTAATAGAAGTGGAAAGGGTAGGTGTAAAATTATGATAGAGTTCTTCAATGTTGTCTTGATAAGTTAGGAGATGTAATTTATTATTTACTTTTGTCAAAGTAAAATTTCCTTTGATTACCATAATTCTCTTCAATGGCGCTCCTATGCATGGAAAAGCTTAGAGTTAGGGTTAAAGGTTTATGATGAGAGTCGGTTTCATGGTCATTTAAAAGGAAAAAAAAAAAATATTTGGTTGGAAACGGGGATATCAAATATCACATAATCAAGGACATTGCTACATATCCCATGAACACAAGTCATCTGGTTGGAGTTTTTCCACTTCATTACTCCATTGCAAATTATTAGGTATTGATAGTTGTAGAGCTTAACCAATTAAGTACCAAAAAAATTCTCAATTAGGTCTTCAAAGCTTATTTTGTAGCTATTAGATAAAACAAGGTCCTCATCTAGCCATATAAGATTATGGTTGGAATCAGTTCTTAAAAGAGTATCTTGTTTAGTTGGAGTCCTAGCATTAAAGTCTCCTAGCAGGGGGATATTACCTTCATTTTTCAAACTATAAATATCTTTTTCTAAATTATTATAGGGACAATCTCTATCTAGATTGTTTTTCTTATAAAAAGTAGAATTAATAGGTGAAAAATAACAAATTTCTATATATATCTTCTTATCATTGGTGTCTAAAATTTCCATCCAAATGTACCGATTGAGACGATCAATCTTATGAAGTTGAATGTGAGGAGAAATCCTCTTTCTAATATAACAAGCTATGCCTCCTATCCCTCTACAGTAGGACCTTTTGTTCCATGCCGACCACATGAAAAATCCTTCTATGTTAGGGACCTTAGACTCTTCATTCTCTCAAGTTTCAACTAGACAAATAATATCAATATCACTCAGGATGTAACATATCATAGGACCTTTGCGCCATGGAAAGCCATGAAAGTTCCAGAAAAGGATCTAGAGTGTCTCAAATTCCTATTTATTATTATCCTTTTGATCTCTATCATTTACAATAGATTTTCGATTTCTAATTATTTCCCATTTTCCTTCTTTCCTAGCTTCTTTTATCTTTTGAACTTCCTTCCTTTTAATTCAACCTAGTCTTCGGGAATGTGGTCTTTATTTATAAATATTTATGACCCTTTTAAGCTTGGAGATTTACTAAGTATGTTATATTTATGGTCATTACAACTTACTTTGACAAGGATCAACCTATCTTTGTGATGAATTATTTTTCCTAGCCTCTTTGCTTCTATGAGGTAAGTTGCATCAATTTGTGATTTATTATTTAATTATTATTTTACAATTGATAGTGTATCCTCCTCTTGTTGTTTTTTAATACCAAAAATTATGAGGTTCAAGGATCTTTTATTACACTCATGGTCCATTTCCATTATCTTATTCATTTCCTCTTTCATGGGTTTGATATCCATTTTTTTTCCCCACATTATTCAGGGTCAAATTGTTGGTTAGTTTTTCTTCCAGCTCTTTAATTCTATCTCTCAAGTTGCAATTTTATTCAACCTCTCCTTTTTGGGTTGATTTTTTTATGTTTTTACATTTCTTGAATTCTATCCTTCATTGTCTACAATTCACTCTTGAACCCTAAGAATCTATCCTTTATTTGAATTTGAATGGTATCTTTGAAAAATCTAATTTTATTATCAGGCATTGACTCTAGCTCTATTTGAATTTTTACATCTTTTTCTTCACTTCTTTTTTTAATGATTCTAAATTTATTTGGTTTTTGACATCTCTCTTCTCTTTTTTTTTACTAATTTTATAATACAATTCAAAATGAATTTATATAGATAGTAATTTTATGTATATTATAAAATGAGAAACAAATAATTTAAGACCCAAAATGATTAGTTAAGGTTAAATGCTAAAACATCACAACTAAAAATATAATATTTTATATTTTGAGATCAATTAAATGGAATTTTTGGGTTTCTCATTCAAATGCTTAGCTTTAAGAGCTATTTGTTTCATTTTATGGTTCCATAACTTTATTATGGTGGTTTTTTGGTCCAACAAAATTTATATGAAAAAGCTATTGATCAAATTATTATTAGGTTTAAATTGTCATTATATCAATTCATTATAATTTACAAAGTTAGGGTGGTTTTTTGGTCCAACAAAATTTATATGAAAAAGTTCATAATAGGTTTAAATTGTCATCATATCAATTCATTATAATTTACCTATGTAGAATTAGTAATATGTATTTAAATTCACTAAATACTTATATAAGAAATCCACCAGATACCTATATAAGAATACTTTTATAGTCTAAGAGGGTTGTTAAACATAATTTTATTTCAGCTATCTAAATATTAGGAGAATGAGAGAAAAGGGTTCATTTTATTTAGCAATATTGTTGCTCCATGGTATAATCAAGAGCTTGGAAAATATATTATTATATTAAATAGAGAAAAACAATGTATAAATGATTTTCGTATATTGTAATGTTCCATAACATCACAATAAGTTTGTAAAAAATTGTATTAAACATAATTTTATTTCAGCTATCTAAATATTAGGAGAATGAGAGAAAAGGGTTCATTTTTTTTTTAGCAATATTGTTGCTCCATGGTATAATCAAGAGCTTGGAAAATATATTATTATATTAAATAGAGAAAAACAATGTATAAATGATTTTCGTATATTGTAATGTCCCATAACATCACAATAAGTTTGTAAAAAATTGTATTAAAGAATGTATTAGCATTTTTTAAATTTGTTTTCAAAGTTTTTGGAACTTGTGAATGAGTACTAAACATTTTTAATTGGTTGGGAATAATTTATGAAATGGGAATTTGGGAAGTTTTTAAAATAGAGATTTTAAAATTAAAATTATATTTATAATTTTTAGTATTAGTAAGTACTAATTTCAGATATTGTTAATTAAAATGTAAATATTGTTATTCAATTATTACAAATACATAATTTATTACAAATATTTTTTTTATATTTATTCAAAATATCATTATAAAGAATAAAATTAAATATTATTTCAAATAATTAAAATAACTTAATAATACTCACTTTATAGTTGAGGATATGAATTTTTTTTAATGTATGTATGTTTTCCTTCAAATCTAGGCTAAACATGAAAGTCTTGATCCTATCAACCAACCATATCATGTATTATTGTGTTTTGACATTACAAGAATAGTATTATTTAGCTTTTTCCAATCAAAACAAGAATAATACTTGAAATTTACAAAGATGTTTAAAGTTTATATGTATAAATTTTAATTTTAAAAAGATATTAAAAATTTTATATATGTTTTTCTTTTCTCATTTACTCGTCATATTTTTGTAAATATTAAAATTTCAATATTGTATTAAATATATTCTTATAATCATTAGTACAAATTAAATTAATAATTTAAATATTACAATTACAAACAATTCCTATAAATTTAAAGAAACTTTTACTAATTATAACACTCATATCTAATTTTTATATTATAATAATTAAAAAAAACTAAAATATTCAAATATTTTTTATTTTTTATTAAATCACTAGTAAAAATGATTAATTGTAGAATCAAGTATATTCTCGCTACCATCATTAGAGTAATATAATACCCCACCATTAGAGTCTCCAAAGCTATTTACAAGATAGTTGTCTTCGCAATGAAAGAATCTATATTTTCTTCTTTATCTTTGCTATGAACACTTTCAATTTGCATTAACTTATATAGGGTTATTAGTATACATATAGAAAGCTTTGAATGTTGTAACCATGGTTGGAATTTCAAACTAGAAAAGCCATCCATGGTTGTAACGTATCACTTGGAACATAGAACATTGATTAATGTTTTTTTCTTGATAGAATAAATTCGTATGCAAAATAAATATATATATATATATATAATTTTTTTTTAAATATTAATATAATATTTTATTAAAACAAAGTTATGAATAATGTATATAGTATTGAATTCAGATGCAAGAAATTGTTGGACATGTTTGTCAAGTTTTTGGACGTCGAGTTCACAATAAGAACTCTTTTGAAATTCAGGATCACAACAAACATATCTTTTGAAATTCATGTCATTTCTCCCATGTTAATAAGGGAACACTAGATTTTAAGTATTTAAATAATGTAAATAAATATTAAAAATATTTAAAGGAAAAATATCATTTAAATATGATTTTATGTTATTTTGTTTATAATTAGATATTAAACTAGCATAAACATATTAATTATTATTATTATTATTATTATTATTATTTTTATATATATGTATATCATGAATAATAATTAAAATAAAATAATAATAACGTTAGTGATATATATTTAATGGTGTAATTTTAATATATTAAAAGTAATATGAATATTTAAAAATGTTGAATTTATTTTGCAAAATTAAAAAAAAATGTTATTTTAATAGATTAGATTTGAAGGTTAATAAATCAAATATTTTCTTAAAAAACTTTTTGAACATGTTTTTTAAATTAAAAAAAGAAAATCTCTGAACTAAACAAAATTAGTTGTAAGTCATACTCTACAATGAAAAAATGATTTCATCCGTAAACAATATCTACCAAATACCTAGTATCCCTATCTCATTATAGTTGTGCTACTAAAAAAGGGTGATGTGATATCCCCAACACTTAGTCATCAACTCTATACATGAAGACATAATTCTTCACTTATTTCATTAAAGTAATCTTTAATGAATCACATGTGAAATTTTTTATTGGCAATTAGTTAGTGTATTTTATGATGTTTAATAATAACCTAGAAATTTAAATATCAATTTGGTTTAGCTTAGGTGGTTGAGAGGACTCATTGTTATCCTCCTCACCCAAATTCAAATCTCCCAAGTTCAACATTCGAAAGTGACATGTTGATCGCTTAAAGAATATATTATTGTAATGGCCCAAAGCCTTGTGCATTACATCACTCTTTAAAGACTTTTGGTGTTATACCAATAGGATTGTGAGATATACAAGGGTAAAAGTAAGATTGAGATTTGAAATCCAAGTAGAGTAATCAAACAAAGAGTTATTATCAAGCAACAAATTCAATGAAATAAAATTGAGATTTGAAATCCAAGTAGAGTAATCAAACAAAGAGTTATTATCAAGCAACAAATTCAATGCCAAAACCCTGTTCTCCTATCTCTTAACTTCTTTATACGATGACAACCGAAAATCATCATGTTTTTTAACAAAATTTTACCTCTAAATTATTAGAAAACCCTTCAACCTTAATACAATAGCTCCTCTCATCTAAACAATACACCAAAACAAGCTTAAAATGCTTTCAATTCTTCAAACTCACCTATGATTAAGACATTTGAACCAAACAAGAACAAGTTTCATCCATAACATATGGTAACTATTTAGGTTTAAGGTGTTGTTATTGCTAAAATATTTGTGAATGTTTATAATTTTAGATTAGACAACCACAACAAAAATTAATTCAATTTCCACTATATATTTGTATATTTGGCCATGAATGTAAACAATATGTCCTTGAATTTCTATTTAAAAAATAAAAAGTATAACACCTAACAACATAATTAAGAAAAATAATAATTATCTAAATAAATTCATTATTCTTGTAACATTGTTCTCCTATCTCTTGACTTTCTTAAACAATGAAAACCCATAATTATCATGTTTTTTAACAACATTTTACCTCTAAATTATTAGCAAACCTTTCAAACTCCATACAATAGCTCCTCTCATCTAAACAATATACCCTAACAAAATTTGAAATGCTTTCAATTCTTCAAACTCATCCTATGATTAAAGAATTTGAAGCAAACAAGCACTAGTTTCATCCATAACATATGTAAAGTTTCATCCATAGCATATGATAATCATTTATGTTTATGGTGTTGCTATTGCTAAAATATTTGTTGATGTTTATAATTTTAGATTAGACAATGAAAACCAAAAATATCTCAATTTCCACTATATATTTGTACATTGGATCATGAATGTACAAATATAACACCTAACAACATAATTACCAAAAACAATAATTATCCCAACAAACTCATTTTTCTTATTCCATAAATAAAGGAAATAGCTCACTTAGTCCGTGCCTAGTTTGTATTTTAAGTAAGTGTATTTGCTAATAATTCATTAACTTGTTTTGAAACTTCTAGTGATAGAGATGGGATGGTATCTGATCTATGTAATTATTTTATATAAGTTTATTTATAATGTATGCATTGTCATTACATAGTTCAGAAAGCTTAAATTTGGCAACATGGTAAACCATGTAAACTTTAAAGCACATGTGTCATATTGCACCCGTTCAAATGTTTAAACTTTGTTAAAAATGAACCATGTGAACTTTCAAGCACATGTGCCATATTGCACCCGTTCAAATGTTTAAACTTTGTTAAAAATGTGACCCTTTTTATGAATAATGGGATGAGTTCCATATCCATCGTACCAAAATCCAAACTTCAAATTTTCCAAGGAGACGATTAAGTAGATTTGTCAAAACTTGTTGCTACATATCATATTTTAAAAACTATTTTAAGATATTAAAAATAAAATTATAAGGTGTTATTAGACATACTAATATATATTAAAAATATATTAATATAAAAAAATTATTTTAAGATATTAAAAGTATAATATAAGTGTTACTAGACATTATATTAATATTAAAAAAATTGTTTTAAAATATTAAAAATATAATTACAATTGTTACTAGACATTATATTAATATTAAAAAAGTTGTATGATTTAGATAAAATTTAGATTTTTATTAATGAAATGATGGAATTTAATTTTTGAAATTGAATATTTTAAATATTTTTAGATTTCTTTTGTTATTTCTTAATCATAAATGTCTAATAAATGTCTAATATTTTGAAGGTAGCTCTTTGGCAAAAGGTTGAAATTGTTCAATTGTTTAAGTGCCAAGTGCCATCTCAGAATATGAAGAGCAAGATATATTAGTGTTATGTAATTAATTTCTTATTATTATACCAACATGAATTAATTTAGACTAAAATGGTCACTTATATGTAACATGGTTAACAAGTTTTTGACATATTCATCAAACTTGTTAACATACAATCACAAAATACATTTTTTGTGAGTGCATTGTACCCTTACGCTGAGATGATATATATTTGTACATATATACTTAGTTTTGTATTATGGAATGACATTCATATCATATATGTTGGAATTTGGTGACAACTAATTCTTCCAAGAATGGATTTTGGATCTTATTATTCAGCGTTGGTTGCAACTAAGTTAGAATATGGATAGGAGCTTATTTAATAATCAATTTCTTATGTAACTGTGTATGCAATGCTATAAATTCATGTATGCTCGTAGCAACAACATAGAGATGAGTGGAGTGAGCAAGTGAGAAATGTTTGAGAGCCTGCAAAGCTGTTATAACTCTCCATGCTATGAACAATAAGAAAACCGATACCTCTGCTTGGTGGACCTAGCCCAAAATTAGGTGAACCACATTAATCTTCGTGTTTTATGTCTGTCATATGTTTGATCTGTTTATATATTTTTCCGCTGCATATTAGATCATAATGGTGGCTGACAGGGCTAAAAATTGGTATCAGAGCTATGTTTCATGAGTCGCCGTCGAGGAACAAAATCTCTGCACAGGGAGCGTCAATTCCAAACCAGTGCTAGGGTCGCATGGTAGAAGGAGCATCATTTTTACTTCAATGCGGGGCTATATGCTGGAAGGGAGCATCATCGTTTCACTTCAGTATTGGGTTATCCACCTTAAAGAAGCGTTGATCTCTCTTTTCTTTGTGGGAGCATCGTTTTTCCATCGGCGCTGAGGTCTCTACATGAAGGGAGCGCTGATTTCAAGGGTAACTTATGAAATTTGGGTTTTAAGGAGCCAACGCCCGTCTCTCCTCTTGAAGAGAGAGCTGACTTATATGGTGCACATTTTTCCTCTCTGCATTTTCACTTGTTCTGCGTCAAATAAGAATTTTTCGATTGTTTGGTTAAGCAGTATAATGTTCGTGTTACATTTCCTGCTTGGTTCAGCTTAAAAGTCACGTACTAGTCTTTGGCCATTTCTTTTACTTTGTAGTGGGTTTTGAGAAACCAACATCGAGTAGCTTTTATATGGTGCTCGCTGCCCAAGGACATGCAAGGAGGATCAAATAAGAGTGGAGACAACAGAGGAAGAGAAGAATAAAGATGACTAAAAATGGTGAAAACGCAGAGTGCTAAGTTTGAAATCGAGAAGTTTAATGGAAATAACAGTTTTGAGATCTAGAAGGTCAAGATGCATGATTTGTTCGTGCAACAAGGTGTGGTGAAGGCGCTTTTGGGAAAATCAAAGAAACACATGACCATTTCATATTGAGAGTGGGAAGGGCACTAAGTGCCATACATCTCTGTTTGGTCGATGATGTTTTGTTCACCAATGTTATGAAGAAGACAACAACCGGTTTGTGGATGAAGCTAAAAAGATTGTATATGATGAAATCCTTGACGAACAAGATCTTCCTGAAAAGACAATTGTACAATTTGTGCATGAAGGAAGGTACGAAAATAGATGATCATTTGCATACTTTTAATACTCTTTTAGTCCATTTGACTAGCATGGGAGTGAAATTCGAATATGAAGACAAGGCGATTACATTATAGTGTTCTTTTCCTGAGTCATGGGATCACTTTGTTACCTCAAATAGTTTCAGTTCAACATAAAGTATTGAGTTTGATGTTATTGTTGGAGCTTTACTGTCTTAGGAAACAAGGAAGAAATCCAATTTAGAAACCTCTACATTTGAGGGGATGGTGGTCAGAGGAAGACCTAAAGAAAGAGGACATGTTCAGAGGGATTTCTCTCAGTCAAAGTTGAAGGGAAATAAGAGCAAGCTTAAGTGTTATTTTTGTGGAAAATATGGACACCTGAAGAAGGATTGTTGGAAGCAACAACAAGCCTCCAAAGAAGACATTCCAAAAGAGACAAAGGAAGCAAATGCAACTGAAACATGTTTAACAAAACGTTTAGGTATGGTTGATGAAGTTTTAACAATTGGTGATGTTTCACGTTATGATCAACAGTGGTTATTAGATTCCGGTGCTTCAAATCACATGTGTCTTCATAGACACTAGTTTATTACTTACCAGTCTATACTTGATGAAATTGTTTACATGGGAAATGATATATCATGTAAAGTTGTGGGAATTGGTAGCATTCAAATTAAGATGTTTGATGGATCTGTAAAGATACTAACTGATGTGAGACATGTACCTGAGCATAGGAAGAACCTAATCTCTTTGGGAGTCTTATATACTGGAGGATATAAAAGTACTGTTCAAGGTGGAGTTATGAAGGTCTACAAAGGAATCCTACTGGTTATGAAAGCAAAGAAGGTTGGAAACCTATTTTTGTTAGAAGGAAGAACTGAGTTAGATCATGCGACAGCTGTATTCGAGAATGATAGTGATTTTGTTCGACTGTGGAATCAACGGTTCGACCATATGAGTGAAAGAGGATTGAAGATATTATCTTATCGCAAGTTACTTCCTAGTCCAAAGTCTTTAAAGTTAGATTTTTGCAAGCATTGTATTTATGGAAAACAAAATAGGCAAAGATTTAAAACTGGAAGGTGAGGGAATCCTTGATTATATCCATTTTGATGTTTTGGGACCATCCCTTATTGTTTCATATGGAGGATCATCATACTTTGTTACTTTTATAGATGATTTCTCTAGGAAGGTGTGGATCTATATGTTGAAAAGAAAGGATGATGTGTTTATTGTTTTCAAGCAGTTTAGAGCTCTAGTGGAAAAGAGCACTGGTAGGTCCATTAAATGTTTAAGAACTGATAATGGTGGTGAATTTAAGTCAATGGAATTTGAGAACTATTGCAAGGAGTTTGGGATTGATAGACATAAAACTATTGCCTATACTCCTTAGAAAAATGGATTTGTTGAAGGCATGAACATGACTCTTCTAGAGAGATCAAGGAGTATGCTTAGTAACGCCAACTTGCAGCAAGAACTATGGGCAGAAGGAGTAACTGCAACTTATTATTTGGTGAATTGATCACCATCAACAGAAATAGAGTGCAAGATTCCTAAAGAGGTATGGTTAGGTCATCCTTGTATTTATTCTAATCTTAAATTTTTTGGTTGTGAAGCCTATGCTCTAATTCCAAAACATGAGCATTCTAAATTAGATCCAAAATAAAAAAGGCTTATCTTTGTTGGATATGGTGATGGTACTAAGGGGTACAGGTTGTGGGATTCTACTGCCCACAAGATCACCATTAATAGAGATGTAATATTTGATGATGACAATCAACACATTATGGATGAGCTACAAATTTCCCTAAGGAGTTCTACACGGGTCAGAGTTCCTCCAAGAAGGTATGATGATTTTGTTTCATCATTTTCTTGAAGTACTAATGATGATGAACCTTCGTTCTATCAGGAAGTTGTGGAGGGTTCTAAAAGTGAAAAATGGAAAGAAGCAATGAAGGATGAAATGAATGCTTTAGCAAAGAATGCTACATGGGACTTGGTAGAACTTCCAAGAAACAGGAAAACTGTAGGTTACAAGTGGGTCTACAAGGTGAATAAGGGTGTTGTTGATAAGGTATAAAGGTACAAAGCAAGGCTAGTTGTGAAAGGATATTCTCAGAAATAAGGTATTGACTTTCATGAGATTTTTTCACGAGTTGTTAAGATTGTTTCAATTCAAATTTTGGAGTTGGAGCAGCTAGATGTTAAGACTGATTTCTTACATGGATATTTGGATGAGGACATTTACATGGAACAACCTGAAGGGTTCGTTCAGAATCGCAACAATAAATTAGTTCGCAGGCTTAAGAAATCATTGCATGGTCTGAGGTAGTCACCCAGAAAATGGTACAAGAAATTTGACTCTTTCATGATGAGCCAGAGTTATACAAGGAATGAGTATGGTCATTTTGTTTACTTTAGAAATTGAATAATGACATATTCATTGTCTTAGTATTGTATGTTGACGATATGATTTTAGCAAGAAAAAGCATAATTGAGATCAACAAGTTAAAGGCTCAAATGGCTAGGATGTTTGATATGAAAGATCTAGGAGCAACAAAGAAGATTTTGGGCATGGAGATATTCACAGACATGAGGAATGGTAAGCTTTGGTTGTCACAATAGAAGTATGTCGAGAAAATACTTTTGAGGTTTGGTATAAACAGTGTGAAACCAGTTTCTGTAGCTTTAGCTTCCCATTTTAAGTTTTCTTCAAGTTTATGTCCTAGTACAAAAGATGAAAAGGAACATATGTCTCGAATACCAGATGCTAATGCAGTAGGAAGTTTAATGTATGTGATGGTTAGTACAAGACTGGACATTTCACATGCAGTTGGGGTTGTCAGCAGATATATGGAAAATTCCGCAACAGTGAAACTGATGCTTTGATATTGGAGGGGCACAATGATTACTATATCACCTATAACGGTGGTTGTAAGTTAGTCTCTGGATATGTTGAATTCTGATTTTGCAAGTGATTTGGACAAAATGAGGTATGTCTTTACTATTGCAGGTGGAGCTATTAGTTGGATGTCAAAGCTACAAAGAATTGTTGCTTTATCCACTACAAAAGCAGAATACATAGATGCTTCACATGCTTGCAAAGAGGTGGTTTGGTTAAAAGGTGTGTTTGGTGAGTTTGGAAGGAAGCAGCACAAAGTAAAGCTACTTTGTGATAGTCAAAGTGCTATTCACTTGGCCAAGAATCCAGCCTACCATAGTAAAACTAAACATATTCCTATTAAGTACCATTTTGTATGAGAGGTCATCCATGAAGGTGGAGTTTCTCTTGAAAACGTTCATACAAAAGAGAATTGGGTAGACATGTTCACAAAACCAGTACTTTTAGAGAAGCTACGATGGTGCTTATCTTCTCTTGGCTTGCAGAAAAGGTGATGAACAAAATCAAAGAAGCAAGGTATCAGTTTAATTGTTGTCAAGGTGGAGATTGTTGGAATTTGGTGACAACAAATTCCTACAAGAATTGATTTTGGATCCTATTATTCAGTGTTGGTTGTAACTAAGTTAGAATATGGATGGGAGCATATTTAATAATCAATTTCTTATGTAACTGTGTATGTAATTCTATAAATTCATGTATGCCCATAATTCAACTATGAACAATAAGAAAATCGATACCTCTACGTGGTGGACATAGCCCAAAATTGGGTGAACCAGGTTAATCTTTGTGTTTTGTGTCTATCATATGTTTGATCTGTTTATGTATTTTCCAGCTGCATATTAGATTGTAATGTTGGCTAACAGGGTTAACAATACATGCCATTTAATTTATATAATAAACAACATGAATTCTCTAACTAAAAAAGACCTACAACTACTCTCATTTATTAACAACACGACATATTTTATCAAATTGCCTAATAAATTTCAATATTGCAGATCCGGTTTAGTTAGATACAACTACAAGACTATTTATAATTATAGATAATATCACCATCTAAATAAGGCCATCCTATCAAGTCATCTATTTGAGGTTGTGGGGTTATCATGCTCACACAATTACAATTTGTCACTTTTTTTGGTATAGGAACCTTTGTTCCATAATTTAACATAATTTTTTGTATAGCTAGTAATTGTGGTAGTGGGCTTCTTTTATTATATACAGGAAATTTGAAATCGATTTTTTTTTAAATGCAAAGGTGTTTTATATTCACGATCATCAAATACATGCACTTATATAGTTTTACAGTTGAAACCCTGTTTCATTATTGTAACTACTCTAGTCTTATATATATATATATAGGAAGGAAAATATCTCTTACTAATTATACTTCTTGTACCTTCAATTTCATGATGCCTTATAAAAACATTATTGGTTAGAATTTTAGATCTATAAACCTTTAAATGGTAGGTAGACTACTGCTAAAAGTTACTAATCAGTAACATGCCTTAGAATCCAAATCTCTGCGTTGTTATGGAAATCCATTCTCATCCTTCTGTATGTGTGTGTACATACTTGAATCAGTTTGTTAGCATAGTTTTAAGTTGGGGATTGAAATCAATTATGGTAAAAGAAATGAGATTGTTCTTAAGTATTAAATTATCCAGAAGAATTCAACTCTGAGAGACAGACATAAGTAATAGGTATGCACTTATACAAGTCAAAAGTTTGTAAAAGTTATTGTTAACTTAAGTTTTCTCACATGGTAAGAAGATTTGGGAATCCACCAAACATTATTATATGAATCAAAACCAGTAGAACTCTAAGATATGGCACACTTCTTGTGGATTCTTCTTTCACGCGAAGTGAACATTTATGTATAATTGCAGGATAAGAGGATGGTCCTTCATCAATGAAAATGTGTAATCTATCTGTAGTCGAAACAGTAGAATAAAGAGACAATTAAAAAAAAAAAAAAGATCAATTCTTTCACCTGGGTCGACATTTTACAATGAAAATTAGAACAACCAGAATAAAAAAACAATGAAAAACAAACAAAATCCATAATCTTGATTCGTGCAAGATTTCCTTCAAATGAACAAACAGAAACCCAACTCCATGTTGAATAAATGAACCTAACCTTGGCATCAATGTGAATGTGTATGCAATATAAATAACATAACAAATACCAAAATTCCAAAATTTGTAACAAATACCAAAATTTAAAAAAAAATTGATAAATTATATGAATTGGATCAACACTTTACAATAATAATTGGGAAAGAAAAGTAAAAAAACAATGAAAAACATATACAGAACATATACCATAAGACCGATTTGTGAAAACTTTCATACAAATGTAGGAGAACCCAACTCCATGATAAACAAATGAAATTAACTTTGATATCTATTCAAATGGAACAAATTGAAATATATAAATATATTGAAAAAGAAAAAATATATAACAATAAGAATACAAAGAGTAACACACATACAAAACACAAACCATTGTTGGAAACAGTGACAACAACTATACCGTGAATAGGAATTTAGATCCTATAAACCAGGGTTTGTTGTAACCAATATGTCTAAATTAGAATATGGATTTTTCTATATAATTGTATGCCCGTAGAGGCTGAGTCAGTGTGAGAGGATTGAGATCCAACTGTAATCTCCATTAGCTGAATAATAAGAAGACCGATACCTATGCTTGGTGGGCGTAGCCCAACCTTTGGGTGAACCACGTAAATCGTTGTGTCTTTGTTGCTTGCATTTGTATTGTTTGATTCTTATGGTAATTGTGTTTTTCCGCATTGGCAATTACAACAAGTGGTATCATAGCTCAGGAGCTCAGGAGCTGAGGAGGACGCATCTGGGAAGAAGCCGAAGCCTTGAAATTCATTTTAGCAACGTTGAAATTCATTTTTTGTGAGGCGACGCTTGGCAAAAAGCTACACAGGGGCGTTGGCGCTGGGTATCAGTGTAAGGGGGCGCGCCGGTGCTGGGAAATAGATTAAGAAGGAGCGTCGGCACTGTACACCCAAGATACGGGCGCGCTGCTTAACAAAATTTGTGTTTTTGTGAAGGAGCACTGGAAGGGAGCCGAGCGCTCACCTTCCAGGCTAAAGGGAGCTCCAGGGTCTCCTTCCCTTATGCCCGCATTCTTTATTTGGTGGAGCGCACCATAAATCTACTCCAAGGAGCGTTGGTATATCAAAGTAGCGCTCCCCCCCCTTTATAAACATTCGTATGAAGTTTTATTTCTAAAACTCAAATCCATACCCTTTCTTTCATTTTTTTGAAAAGTATTAAAGTTTTTTTTTTAAAGTATATAAGGTTTTATACTTTTAAGGGGATTTTATTATATTTGAGAAATATAATATTGAAATATGGAGGATGTTAAATGGTGGAGGAATAAGGTGGAGTAAACCTTTTGTTTTATTAATTTTTTTTTAAAAGGTGAATGAATGTAATTTTTTGAAAATTACACAACATTATTTTTCCACATATTTTTTAAAAAGAGGCCTTGGATATTACAAAGACTGGTGTTTGTCTCTTTTATGTTTCCTCTAATGAAAAAGATGCA
>ML783653.1:565673-623122 GCA_009831015.1 Picea engelmannii
CAACTAAGCTTGTAAGCACCTCTGTTTTTCTCATCTAGGTGGCAAAAGAGGCGCAACAGATTGGCGACTCCACTGGGGAAAGGTATCAATTTCCTACCCCATTTGGGTTTTTATAGCTCTTCTTTTGGTTTATTTAACCTGCAGGTGCATTAAACTGAACAAGTTGACCTTCAAAACATCCACTTCAAGGTTGAATTGAGAGAATTACATCCGAAATTTTCTTCATGGTCGTGTGTCTGTTGTGCACTGGTTTATTGGTCCACAGTCGCGCATCATGCACACGTGCGCCAAAATCATAGTGTTGTTCTGTGCACCTGCACCCAAAAGCCCATTTTGGTCTGTGCATAGGCTCTGAGTGTGCCTCTGTCTACACTGAGACCCGCGCACCTGTGCAAAAAAATACACATTGTAAGGTCTTTTGTGAATTGGGGAAGGCCCCTAGCCTTCTTAAAAGTGATTTCATGCATAATATAATCTACACCACACTTAGTTACTTCTTCATATAAAGGGATTAGTCAAAACACATACTCACTTAGGGGATTTAAGATCATTATTTCCTCTTTTTCTTTCATTTTGTCACATGGATGGTTTTCTTTGACTAAAAGTATAAGTTGGAATCATTTGTAAACACATCAAAATTGCATTGGGACTAGAAGTTGGATAACAATCGCTTAGTATGCTCTTCTCTCACACTTCCAAGCGACCTTGAGAATCAGAAAAAGATTGTAGGACAATTTCATCTCCCTTAAAAAGACTAAAACCTTTAGGAGAGGACAACAACCCCTCTTGGGACTCCTCTTAGTTTATTTTTCAAACACATCTTAAGATTGTAACGGGCCCATACATGCTCACATGGTACAAAGATAGGATAGTGTTGAAATTTACTTTCTTAGATTAAATCACTAGGGAAGTTTAAAGTTTTTGTAATGGGCTCATACATGCCCACATGATCACAATATAGGATAGTTTCAAAGCTTTTATTAGAATAAATCACATTAGGGAGTTAAAGGAATAGTAAAGGATCCACATGTCCGCATGCTAGTTTCCTAGGGACTTTTGAATTACGCAAGGTTGTACCAAAGGAATTTAGTTAATTAGGTAATAAACACTTGTAAGGACCAAGTGAAGTCCACATGCAGCAAGGTGACACCTAATTCATTAAAACATTGGCACACTTTCACTCATTCACACACAAAAGTCACTTATCACTCACATAGTTTTCTTCTCGAAATGTGGAGGTCCAAGTAAGTTTCCTCCAAAGGGATTTTGAAACACCCCACCCTTTTATTGATGAAACTATCCACTCCCATTTAATTTCAACGAGGTTGGTTCACACCCCCAATATTTCAAACAACCACATCTAAATTTTTTCTAAAAACTCACTAAGTGTTTCTCCATAGGAGGTGCCAAAAGAATTTTTTTAGTCTAGGTAGGATTTCGGGGATAGGCATCCAAATAACTCCCCGTTATCTGGTTCTCACATTGTGAAAACAATAGAAGTTGTCAAATAGGGAACTGAAAATCCTCCAAGTCAAGTGTTCCTAACACCATAAGGCAGGGAGATACCTGTGAAGGGTTAAAGGCCAAGGTTCGGTTGTTCTGTGCATGCCCCCTTGAGGCACCTACCTCTTGGACCAGATCCAACCCGTGATCCATTTCTTAGGCTGAAAATCTAAATGTCGCACTTTGACCGAGGTACCTAATCACCAAATTTTAGGACATCTACCTAGGTGGCAATTGTGGGCTACAATTGCACCTTGATCGGATTTTTTGTGGCTATTGGGAAATATCGTCAGCTTTTTCAAGATATGCCCCCTTTACCCCTCATTATAACTGATTATTTGATCCTTCACTAGTTTCTCTTCCGGTGACTTCAGACCCCACTGTTGAGTACTATTGGAAGGTCCAGTGCTATTTGAGAGGAAGGACATTACGTCTTTTAGGACACGAGCATTTGTTTTCTTTGATTCCCCATGCGAACAAAACCCACTTATCCACATATATGCTTCTTTTTCAGAACACTTTATGTATGATGCACTTCTGATTACATTTTGATTTAGATATATATTGTGTTCAGTTCAAAATTTGCAACAAAGGCTCTTGTCCATTTTCTCTCATCACAATTTGCACAATTCACTCAGTTAGTCAGACATCATAGGGGACCCACAGAACCCCCGTCATTCGAGATGCTTGCTAAACCTCCCTCCTATTTTAGGGGGAGTTCCTAGTCTTGCCAACTCATCGGCCCCACCTTCTCACACTCTAGTGAGTGCCATTGTATTAGGATTAGCTTTTCTTGGTTCCACATTACTTGGGTCCACTTCCCAAGTCCCTCCGTCCACTTGCTCTCCTCTACACAAAAGGTGGGGGAGAAACTTCCTCTCAAGGAGGAAGTACCAATCCATCTAGCCCCCCTCAAGGGTCAGGTTCATAGAACACTCACACCATGGCTAGAACTAATCCTCCCCCCCCCCACTACAGATGCCATATTTGGCCTCTCTTAACATACTAGATCTAAGAAAACTCACAAATGATCCTATATTGCATGACCCCACATGGCCTGCAATGCCTACCAAACTACCTTCAGACATCCCCAAGTTTGAAGGAAAGACAGGAGATGACCCTGCCAACCATGTCATGACTTTCCACCTATGGTGCTCTTCCAACATCATTATGGATGATTCCATCAGACTACAATTATTTCAATGCACACTCACTAGCCCATCAGCCAAATGGTATGTAGATGAAAAATCGGGGTCCCATGCGACTTTCAAGTCCTTGGCCAAAGCATTTTTTACCTTCTTCCAATTACCAATCTGCCACGAAAATAGTCTTGAACTACTCTTTAATATCAAATAAATCTCAACCACACATATCGCTGATCACATTCACGAGTGGCGTAGCCGACATAGTTTGTGCAAAGCTAAAACCACCAAACAACAGTGTTTTGACTGGTTTCTCAGATCACTTGTCTCTCTGCTCGGTAAATATGTAGCTTCCACCTTCCCTCAATTAGAAGAAGAAGCCATCAGTAAGGCTCAACAATACGACCTCATCTATTCACAATCAGGGTACTTATACACAGTACTTCCTGATCTCCCAAAACCTGTGCCATTCAGTCAAGACAAACTCGGGATGTCTCACTCAGCAAACAGATTGATTGGTAATACCATGCACCACAGTCCACAACCCCAACCACCACCATTGTATGGCACACCTCAATATCCGCCGAAATATGGGGGAACCTCTTATTACCGCCCACCCCCTTATCAAAAATCATACCCTATTGCTATTCCTCAACCCATCAGTGGGCCACCGTCGACACCCCCAATACACCCACCTATCTAAACAAGTTCTGGTACCCCCTCTACCTCATCTTATACTCTAAGTACTAGCGAAAGTGCTATGCCTTCCTATGTACCTTATGGATCACAACTCCGATAGAATCTATACTTTCCATTCCTTGGTCCTCTATAGCCCATGGCTCCCCCACACCCTCATTCTAGGGTGAATTTTGTTCAACCCTCTCCCCTTCAACAATATCAAAATTTCGAACAGCTGAATACGGAAAATCCAACCCATCAGTCGAATAATGCCAAAAAGAAAGGAAAAAATAGGAATAATAACAACCTAGGTCAAGGCGGGAATCACCCCCAATAGAACCAACCTATTGGGGGCAACCAGAATCAAGGGAATTAGAACCCCCAGGGGGGCAATAAAAACAAGTGTCAAGGGATAAATAACAATACTATTAAAACAACCTTCCCTTGTGCCCTTTGTGGTGCGTTTGGTCATTATACTCATCATTGCCCCCAAATCACTGATTTTAAACTGCTAAAAGACTCAGGCAGTCTACCACATCCTCCAACACTGCCTGCCCCTCAACAAGCCCCACAACAATATGTGCAACAACCCCCCCCAGCTGTGCTGCAAAACCCCATTCCACACCAGGGTGTGATGAACACCCAACAGGACACACAACCTTCCCCACCATTGTTGGGATAGTACCTCAATCCAAACAATCCTGTAGATCGTACTATCCTCCTCACCGGTGAGGAAGAAATCCTTCTTCAAACACATAGTCATCAATACCGTGCACCTTCTTAGTCTCCTCCCATTCCCCCAGAAACAAACCCATCACCAACGGGACCCCCATTGGTAATTCCTCTCCCTAACACCGAAACACCTCTTCGCATCCCTCGCATCCCATTGCGCCGGAATGTCCACAACCCCCAGGCTAGGGTGTCTCATAATTACAGTTTGGTCAATGACTTAGCACAATCCCCAGCTGCCATGTCAGTCTTAGAAGTCCTTCAAACTTGTCCCACTCAACAGAAATCATTAATTTCTTCCTTGGGGGCAGTTGACCCCGCAGATACTCAACTCATCACATTTGATCTCGACAAAAGAGAACCTCGCGTTCCCGCTCTAATCGCTTTTCAAATCCCAGTAAAAATTCGAAACATTAAAGTTCATCGGTGCATCATCGATGAAGGATCATCCACATGCATCATGTCCAAGTATGTATGGAAAAAACTTAGTTCCCCCGAACTCATCCCATCTGCCATTACGTTAAGAGCTTATGACGGATGACCATCGTCTCCTGAAGGGCTCTTCCAAAATGTCTTGTAGAACTCGGGGGAAAGACTATTCTTATCGACATTGAATTTATCGATGCCCCACTCGATTACAATATCTTGTTTGGTCATAGCTACATGTACGCTAGGAAGACAGTTGCCTCTTCCGTCTTTCGAACAATGATGTTCCCCCATAACGGGAAGATCATTACCATTGACCAAGTCTCACATTACGAGCCTAACCCTTCTTCCAACATCGATAACATTCTCCCTCTCATCCACACAAGTCATGACGCATACCCACTCATCAAAACGGGTCCCGGAATTTTCAAAGACCCATCATTGTTAGGAACTTACCATGGTGCACCACGGCTCCTTCATCCTTCCAATCAAGTATGCGTCGTATCATCCAACGTAACTGACATAGAGGATACCCTTCCTCCTAGGGAGGCTTCTATCATATCTGACATCCCACTAGTCCCAGAGCTCCCCCCTCATGAGCCTCTTGCGAACTCGTCAACTCCACTAGTTCACGATTTCACCTCTCCCCAAGGCCATATTCCAGTTTGGGAGACAGTTCCCCAAGCCATTACTCAAATCCCCTTCTTCTACCCTCCACCTAGTGTACAAGATTTCCAAGTATCCACCACACTTACCCTACCTAGTATGGTGTTAGAAATTCCAGTTTGGTATTTACATCCACCAGAGATGGTCCCCCAACCATCCCTTCCCCCCCAAACGGAAGGAATCCTAATGACAATTCCCATACTCACTCCCACCATACCCTCTACACCCCCACTCACTAACCTCCCTACCACAGCTGGGGGTAGGTGAAAGAACAAGGAGCCCACAACTCCACTTCCCCCATGCGTCCAAAATCCTTGTGTGCTATGTGAGAAAGATGGACACCCAACCAACAAATGCCCATCTCTACTCGAGTTACGTAACCTAATTCCCCTCAATCAAACACCATCACCACCCGCTACTATAGCCAGTACTACCGCTACCTCCCCTACCTCAAGTAGCAAAGGGATGTGAACCAAATTTTCTTGCGCTATATGTTCAGAATATGGCCATTATACACAGTATTTCCCAGCACTACCTCACTTCCAACATACATTAGTCGCAGTCCGCCAAACTTCCAAACACCATTCCGGGAGCTCTGGGTGTCCGTTTTTCGATCCGTCTTCAGCCACAAGATCAATATCCCGTCATCTACAACAAGACAGTCCCCAAGCCATTTTTTATCCTTAGCCCCTGGGGCACCAATTTTTTTCATACCCCATCCAGGTACACATGCTCATGTACAAAACTATCAAATAAATGCTTGTATGGTCGATTCTCTTTAGATATTGTTCACGTCGGGTATTTGGTTTTCATGTGTGCAGGTACTTGGTCATCATACATCAACGCAACCCCTTCAGGTATATAATCAAAACTGGCATGTAATCATTCCCTCTGAATCTCAATTGCATCTCCAATCACACCCTCTGACATTTGCCTCTAGGATCCCCATCTCTGGTTCTATATTACCGACACCTCCATTGCATCTTAGGTACTGTCACCTAGTAGCACTCTCCCCCACATGAGTTGTCCCATTCATAGCACCCTTTGGCACTTTGACACTCATGCTATTTTTCAAACCTTTAGGGATGGGAGTCTCGATAGTCTTACATCATGTTGTGAATCAACCACATAATCCTTCTTCTCATTTTGCTATCTTTCCCAAATGGACTCCCAGATTATCTCTTCAAGGTTCTATTTTGACTGCACCTCCGCAGTATCATGAACCCTCCATTTCATCCACAAATCAGTTTTCCCATCTGCAAATTTCCCTCCATTCCATATACCTCATATAGAAACCCACCCATGGGCCCCCCACCCTCCACCAATTCTCCAAGATAATTGCGCCCTAACCGGACCAACCATATTACATTGGGGCACCCATTTCTGTATTTCTACAATCATCCCAAATTATTCTTTATTTATTTGGATAATTGTAAAAAGTCTTTGTTTGCAGCATTTACATATCTTTTTGTTGTCACCTTTGACGACCTTCTTCCTTTTTTGGCAAACGCAACCCATGTCGCCCTTGGTTGGGGCACTCCTTATCATCCACCCCTATTGACATCATCCATATACTTCGAGTATCCCATATACCACTTACCTCTACCCTCTGATTTTGTTCACTTTGTCCTCCCTCTCGCACAACTTATCCCATGTCTTGTTGTCCCCCTGACACTCGACCTAGTTGAATGGTTGTGGCCACTTATACTTTGCACATACCCCCAACCAAGGGAAGTCTTGAGTCTCCATACATCTTGATTTCGTTCATGTACCTCCTCGGTTCCTAAGCTCACCTAGTAGATTTCACGAAGCCCTTTTCTTTTGGGAGTCGTGTCCCCCTTTTGTCAACATCAGCGCAGTTTTCCAAAAGGGCGACAGTATCTTGACTCTCATTACCTTTCCAATGAGAGGTCTCGGATGGCACAGGGAGAACCACAATTTCTCCCTGCTATCATTGACCCTCATAACATTCGACTTCAACACTTTCTCATGTTACAGTGGGTCTTACTTTGCGACTATTGCAGTTATTTCTTATATTTGCCAAAGACCTCTGAACTTGGCTAGGCTATCACTGCCTACAGAATCTGTGATATTTCTTATAGATGTCACTGCCTACTGTTCAGAGTATGTTCCTCCACATAAGTTTCTTCTTCCTTTATCATGACCGCACCTCGAGGGCGCTGCAGTTGTCTACATCAACACACCATTCCTTTTTGAGTTACATGACCCGAGCATGGGGCATGCCCGCCTTGTTTGTACACAGTTTAATTTTATGGAGCTTATGGAAGGTTGGGTTCTACAGGTTCCCTTCTCCCTCCAACGGGTAACTCTTGACAATCTCACTATCAATCTCTCTTAAAACGACACTCTCAATAGAAGAAACATTGATGAATTTCGGCTATACGTATGCTTCTAACCTCATCCATCAGGGGGCATCTGTTATCACTAAAATTTTGTCCACAAATGGTTACAAGAATCCACCATTGTCAAACAGTTATGAGGTCACCCATGGACCAAAATTACCAAAAAAGCATTTCCAAAAGGTCCAAAAATATACAACCAGTGATAAAATTAAAGTGCGCTATGACTACACAGGGCACGCACGCACATGCACAAAACAGAAACGCAGGAAAAGTGCACATGTGCCCGATGCATGACTGTGGTTGCTAAAAGCTGCGCACATCTGAGAACGACGCATTTATGAGATTGGTCGGCCTCCCACCCACTTTTGGTTCAGCTTCCAAGTTGATTTCACACCCAAATCTCGATTGGATCCAACTGGGTGGCTGGTCAAAGACCTAAAAATGCCCTAATTAGCCTCTTTTCACACTACAAGCTAGTTGCACAATACCTCAAAGAGGTGTTATAAAACAAGGCCATGGGTGCACTTCATTTTCAAGGAATTCAATAGCAAAGTTATGCTGCTACTATTCTCTTGAGGAATCCTCTATTCTCATCAAGAGTATACTAGCACCATTACATTGGGCAATCCATCTCACCTCTTGAGTGGATTAGCTTGGGAGTCTTTCACCATTTTCATTCAAAGTTGTAAGAAGAGCTTATTTGTGGGGGTCCAAGAGCCCTCCCTTGGAGGAAGAAGGGACTCATAGTCCTCTTTCTTCTTGGTGTTTTCTTTCACTAATATAATCCTTGCCATTGGTGGCATGAGTCTTATTGGTTTTTCGTTCTTATGTCCTTATGCTCAATAGTTTAGTTGTTCTTTTATTTCTTAGTTTAATTCTTAGTTGTTCTTTTATATTTCTTTCTGTAACCCTTTTCCTATATAGATGTCTTTCTTAGCTAACCCAACTAAGCTTGTAAGCACCTCTGTTTTTCTCATCTAGGTGGAAAAAGAGGCGCAACAATAGTCAAGGACACCTTTACTTATGTTTTTTCCAGATTAAAAATTTTTTCTAGCTTGTTTACCATAAATACAATGCTCAGAGAACTTCAAATCTACAGCTTTTAAACTAGGAAGTAACTTTCAATCAGTAAGTACCTTCATTCCTTTCTCCCTTAAATGACCCATCTTCTGATGCCATAAACGAGTGGAGTCTCCTCGATCATCCAATGCCACTATTTCATGATCCATTTTTGTTCTCCCTTCAAGTTTATATAGGTTCCCGACTTTGTTTTCCTTCATGAAAACCAAGACACCTTTTGATATCTTTAAAACTCCACCTTGAATTGTACCTTTATATCCACAAGAATCCAAAACTCCCAAAGATATCAAGTTTTTTATTAGATCAGGTACATGTCTCACTTCTATTAGAATCCTAATAGTTTCGTCAAACATTTTTATTCTAATACTCCCTATCTTACATGTAACATCATTTCCCATATAAAATACTTTGTCATCTATAGATTGGTATGTAGTGAACCAATTTCTATGAAGACACATATGATGGGATGCTCCAGAATCAATTAACCAATTATAATGGTATTGTGAGACATTAGATGTGGAAAATACCTCATCGATCATACCTGAATCCTTCTCGACTACATTTTCCTCCTTTGTAGAGTCATCTTCCATCGATGCTTGCTTCCGTTTCCATCAATCTTTCTTGAGATGCCCTGATTTATTACAATACCAACACTTTATCTTACCCTTGTTTCCCCTTGAATTAGATTTGGATGTACCTTTCAAACTCTACCCTTGTTCTCTAGATCGTCCTCTAGTCACCATTGCAACTATTGTTGACATTTTTGTGCTACCTTTCCTATTCCCTTCCTCATAGAACAAGGCTCCAACAACAATATCATAATCTAAAGAAGCTGGTGTACTAAACCATATAGACGTGACTAGATTATCTCATGACTTAGGTAAATTACATAATAAGGTAATTGTGTTATCTTTTTCTTCGAATTTTACATCCACACTAGATAATTGACAAATCATGTTATTAAAAGTATTTAGATGATCAACTATATGTGTACCTTCATTCATCCTTAAAGTATACAACTGCCTCTTCAAGAAAATCCTGGTCATCAAGTATTTTGTCATGTATAGAGCTTCCAACCTGCTCCATAAGCCCGTTGTTGTCTTCTCTTGTGCGATGTTAAATAACACTTCATCTGCTAAACACAGACGGATGTGAGATCTTTTGTATCTAGATCTTCCTAGTCCTCGTCTGACATACCCATGGGTTTTTTTGGCTTGCCTGCCAGTGCCTTTGGCAGGCCTTGTTGCACAAGTAGATCTTGCATTTTTAGTTTCCATAATTCAAAATTAATTTTACCATTGAATTTCTCCACCTCAAACCTTGCACACTGCATCTTTGCCATTTTTTTTTCTTAAGGAACCATATCAGAAATTTATAAAACCCAAAGCTTATAAAAACAAGATTTATAATATGATGGTTGATCAAATATTACAAGGCTTAAGGAATAAATACAAGATTTAATAATTTAAACCAAAAAACCTTTTAACCTTTTAAAACCTTATAACTCCCACCTTTTAAATGATCTACCATATATTAAATTATTTTAAAGAAACCATTCAATCCAATTTTATTTTTAAATCCATGTAAAACCACTTCAAGGCATTATAACAAAAAATTTAATGCACCATACCACCAACGGAGCCTGGTAAGTAGTCGTCGTTTCAAGAACTGGTTTATTAATGCATAAAATAAATAAGGATCTGCAGTTGCCCTTTTAATTTAATTATTATTTGCAGTACAGTAATATCACTTACAGTCTCGTTGGCCGAATGAATGGAAAAAATATTATTTGCAATCATATAACTAGTCCCAATGCACCTTTAATTTTCTGAATGAAACGTTACTTGCCATCCATGCACAGAAGCAGAAGAAAATATTATTTGCCAACAACACACAGAAACAAAAGTGTTTCTAGCAGATGACCCGATGCCTCTGTTGATCGAATGCACGAAAATATTATTTGCAGTCACACATTTGCAGGTCCTCCATAGCTCCAACTAGTAATATCATTTTCGGTAAACCTGTGATCTTTTCTTAAATAGCCTCTAATACCACTTGTTAGGATCAGGCAATCACATAAATGAATATTACAGCAGAATAAAAAATACACAGAAGAAAAAAATGGAAAATGGAAAACTCATCAAAGAAACACAGAGATTTTACGTGGTAAAACCCTCCTTCACCTCATGAGGGAAACATCCACGAAGCAATAGTATCGGTTCTGTTATTATTCATAACATGGATATTACAACATCCTTGCAGGCTCTAAATCATTCCTCACATCCAACTCTCTCAAACCCTTCACTTGCCTCTACAGGCTTCATGGATTTATAAGAATATTTACACAATTACATGAACTGCTGGCAATAAATGTTGCATTCCATTTTAGCAAATTTGTTTCAACAAATTAACAATACTTGAGAGATTTATGAGATATTCCAATAAACAATTGAACTACCGTATCATATTCGAGTTCATGCAACAACCACTGGATGTTTATTGTCACATATTCAATAGGAACGAGGCCAGAAAGATAAAGCGACGAAGTGATTCAAGCTATCAGGATAGTCAAATCTCCTTTTTTGAACAAGATTAGACCTCTCGACCATGATACCTACAAATTCCACCTTTCCTCTAAGAAAGAAGATGAAAAACACTCACACTGCTTGGAAACGAACATCTATGGAAGCATGTAAGATTTGTTCAACCGAGCAACATGGATAGCTTAATTCTTGTCCGAGGAAGGTGGTTAGGCTATGAGCACAGAACATCAACTATAGAGCCCTTCGAACAGAGCATCAACTGTAGCGCCTTGCAGTGATGAGGATGATAAGGAAATTAATAAAGAACCTATAATTTATCCAATAAAGAACGATATCAAGAACATTGTTGAAGCTCACATTGTTGAAGCTCACCTTGATGATCGTCACTCTCGCAAGAGAGTAGATTACTATACTCACCTTCGACTAGTATTTGAGAGATGTCATTATTATCGCATCCATTTAAACCCTCAGAAGCGCGTGTTCTGCATTAGGTCTGGTCATCTTTTAGGATTCTTAGTTTCTGAGAATGGGATCATGGTGGATCCTATGAAGGTTAAGAAAATACTTCGATTTCCTCCACCCTGCAACATTTGTCAACTTCAAGGTTTACAAGGGAAGGCTAACTTCTTACGTTGGTTTTTAGTAAACTATTCCAATATAACTAAGGGTTTTGTGCATCTCTTGAATAAGGACACTCCATTTATATGGGATGAGTGAGCCTAGGAATCCTTCGATGCTCTTAAGAAATCCTTGGTATCGACGCCTTTGCTGACGCCTCCAGACTACATTAGAGATTATTTGATTCATATCACCATGTCCGAAGGGATGGTTGGTATGGTTTTTGGTTCACGAGGATGATGAGCTCCATGATCAAATTTTCTACTATCTTACTTGAAACTTATTCAATCCTGAGCTTAAATAATATCGCATTGAGAAGATAGCCTTGGTTGTCGTACATGTGATTCAAAGATTACGAAATTATATATTTCTTTGCAAAACAACTGTAGTTGTTGATGTCAATCCATTTCAATATGTCCTTACTAGGCATATCATAGGGGTAAAATAGAATAAGTGTATTGTCATTTTGCAAGAATTTGACCTCGATTTTGCTTCCACAAAATCTAAGAAATCGCTAGTTTTTTCCGAGTTAATATCAGACTTCCCTCGACTAGATGAGGACATTATTCATAATGATTCATTCACATATGAACATGTTTTACTTATCTCTTTTTCATACCCCTAGTATGGAGACATTTTGATCTATCTTAAAAACTTGAAGTTCTCTCAACATATGTCAAGAGACGATCGATGACGTATATGGCATCAAGCTAAAAACCACCTTATCGTCGGTTATACTTTGTATCATCGAGGAATTACGAAGAAGTTGAGTCTGTTCTCAATGACTATCATAGTGGGGCTTGTGGTGGTCATCTATCTGGGCTTGTGACAACCCAAAAAATATTGCGAGCTGGTTATTTTTTGTCGTCAAGTGTTAAGGATTGTGTTAAAGCAGTCAAGAAGTGTCACCCTTACCTGGTGTTCACTCAAAAAATGTGCACGCATCCAACCCCTCTTCACCCAGTATTCACCTTCAGTCCCTTCACCAAGTGGGGGTGGATTTTATGGACTATAACCTAGCTTCGGCTGGGGGGCATCAACATATTATCATGGTCATGGACTACTTGATCAAATGGGAAGATGCCATGCCTACTATTAAATCTGATGGTATGACTGCAACATTTTTCATGTTCAACCAAATTATATCCTAGTTTAGAATCCCAAAGGATATTGTCATTGATCATGGAAGTCACTTTCAGAATGAAATGATGAAGGAATTAACATCAAAACTAGAGTTTAAGCATGGTCATTCTTCCCCTTATTATCCCTGGGAAAATGGACAAGTAGAGGCTGTGAATAAATATCTCAATACCATTTTGCAAAAAAACTGTCAACCAGAGAAAATTTGACTGGCATCTAATTCTTTACCCATTTCTTTGGGCATACTGAACCTCAGTTAAGACTTTCAACATTTTTTTCCTTTTTAGTTAGTACATGGTGTGGAGCCGATACTTCCAATTGAATGTGAAATCCCTTGCCTTAGAATGGAAATTGAGCTCCTACCTGACACTTCTGATATTGAAGAATGCATCGTACACCTAGAGATGTTAGATGAGCACCATTGAGATGCCTCTACTACTATCGAATTGACTAAATGACGTGTTAAGGTCTAGTATGATAGGTATTTCTATCCTCAACAGTATGTTGAAGGTGACTTGGTCATGTTGTATCACCAAGCTAAAGAATAGTTGGGGGCAAGAAAGTTCAACCCCATGTGGCACGGTCCTTATATCATGTGACGTATTTTAGAAAAATGATCCTATGAATTGGAATATTATGAAGGGAATACATTGGCTTGGACAGAAATGGGCTCTACTTGAAAATATATTATGCTTGATCCCCCAAGATTAGGAGTGACTCTTTCTACTAGTGTGTCTTAGTGTATATATATATTTTCCTTTATGTCATCGACTTTCTTATCGAGTTTTCTCTTGGTTGGAAGATGTCAACGGAGTCTTCAATTTACTTAGCATTTGAAGACGGTGTCAGTCATCATACATAGAAATTGGCTTCCTCCGCTTAGGTCATTTACTCACCCTAGGGTCAACTGGTGTCTTCAGGTGGCATTTGTCTAGGGCCATCAACAAATAATGTGGTTGAATATAACGTCATTATAGATATTTTATGTGACACCATTTCACATGGTGTTCGGTATTTAGTAGTTCTCCTAGACTCCCAGTTAGTAGTATGTTAGTTGAAAAATAGTTACCATGTGCGAGACCCTAATCTACTCCGACAATTCCTACGGGTATGACTTTTGGAACGACACTTTGATTTTATTACTTATAATCACATACCTAGAAGTTCTAATTATGTATCTGAAGCATATGATAATTATGTTTTATATTAGAATTTGTCACATATTACTAAAGTAAAAAAAACACATTCATCAATGTACACATTGTAAAAAATATAAGTAAAGTCGAAGACCAATTTTTTTATATTTCATCTCTCCAAAAATATGGTGTCATAATAGAAAAAGGGGCTCACACCCTCAAAATACATATATGGACAATAGATATAATGACCATGGAATCTATGTTGGTGGTGCTAGATGCATATCATGATAGCATACTATGGCATTTGCGAGATGCCGGAAGAGTCACACCCATGTACAGGGCACACTGACCAATTGTCGCTGCATAGCCTCTGGAAATTCCTCCACCTCAACAATAGGAATCTTGTGCGTCAAACAAGATAGGTTCCCATGCACATTTTGTAAAACTCTCTCCACATATCCTCCCGCCATCTCTTCTCTTCGATTCCTCCATCGATGTCGTAGGAATCCATTTGGTCATTGCAGAACCACATTTATGTAACAAAGTAATTTTCAATACTTGATATCGTCCAAAAATATTTGTGTTTTTCATTCTTTTTTGAAAAACACAAAAAAATGAAATATATATAAAAAAAATTCATACCTATATCATCATAGGAGAAGTTTGGTGGGAATGGCATATCTGGATCTCCTCTGTAGTCAATCCCAACATAAGGGTAGTAGTCTATGGCTATCACATGTTGACCCCACCAGATGAAGAAATCATCGTTGTAGGGGGTTGTCACCCTACCACCTCCTAACCTCCTCATAACCTCGGTCCACCATTACATGGATGGATCACACAGTCAAAATTGAATTACCTATACTCTAGGGCTCAAACCTAGAACCCTCTCAAAGAAAAAACTACACAATATAGATGTGAACCTGAAGTTGTTTTTCCTCCCCTCTCTGCAATGTGTCAGTTGGCTCTTCATGTTAGCCAATAGTGAGGTGCACCTATCATAAACTGTGGGTCGCAAACACTCCACTGTGTAAAAAATGAGTTTCCTTGATACCTGGTGCAATGAGGCCAACTCTGTGATCCATGTAAGTACAAGGACAAATATTATTAAACTCAGGTTCTCGATCTCCCTAATGGGGAGTTGACTCCCTAACTATTTTTGTGCCTGCAACACAGTGGGTGGCAATGTAGTCCTCTATGTTCATAACAGTCCTAGCTCCATGGGATTTGAGATTCACCACCTTGCCCCGACGAGACAATCCTATGATGAAATATATGTCCTCTACTTGAATTCTCAATAGTTTCCCATTGATATTGAAGTCTTTTGTATCTGGATCCTAGAAGTTTACTAGCATTTGGAGTGGTATCACTTGAGCTCTCATTCCTTTGAGAGACCAAAACTTGTAAATACCACATATTTTTAGAGCAAGTTGGGCCCTTGCATCTCTTTCCATTGCTTCATTTACTTCCTCATGCTCTCTCTCTCAATTCAAGTACCATCTTGCAAAAGGAAAACCATTTTTTGAGTCAAACTCTTTAAAAAACTTGTTTTTGGACTTGTATGCAAGGTGTAATGCTAACAGTCATATGTAGGGCCACATATAAGTGGTAAGGCTTTGATTTTCTTGTGTACATTTCTACATATACACAACCCGATGAACTACAACCTGTGTACACCCTAATTCATAAGTTTCTCCCTCTAAAACTCCCAAAATGAGGACTAATTTGAAATTTTAAACCACTAGAAATAAAGAGGAGGGAAAGAGCACCTACTTGGTCTAGACGATTGTTGATTCCGTCGCTTGTAGCTCTTGCAATCAACACTTGAATATCGTGGGAAAATTAGTCCAAAATGCACTATCTGGGTAAAGAACTCAAATGGTATGGTAAATTTGGTTATTTTTACTATTAGTAGAAAATTTTTATCCACTTTATATAGTTTATGCCAATTTTTCGACCTAATCAACTAATAGTGCAGTGGAAGGAGATGGTTATGGTGGTTTTGTCCAGGGATTTTTGCGGTTCCTTGTGTCATGTCACCCGTTTGTGTCTTCGACAGGTATTTTATTTTACCAACATATAGGATAGGTTGCCACTCTATCTTGCATGTTTTCATTATCCTATGAATATAATCCATATGCCTTAGGTACAAACCCATTTATTATCGACACAAAACCTTCCTATTGCTATTGGAAGTGTCGTTACTGAATGATAGAGGCTTACCAAACATGGGTTCCCTAGTTAGAACCTATGTGCTATGTGGTACCCATGTAGAGATTATTCCATAGGACCTGGAGTCCCTTATAGTTCCAATATGAATTTGCATTCGAACCTCATATTCTTACTCATAAGAATTATAACCTATATGTATGCGACTTCCACTGAGTCTTAGTTAATCTATTTTCTGACTCTATAAAAGAAGAGAAAAGATTGTCGAGTGAACTTGTCTCTTTCACACTCATTAAAGTGATTTGAAAGGAAGTCTGTTTGGTGTAATTTTAACTTTTTGTTGGACCAAGTAGACTAATTTTGAAAAAAGAATACTCTAGTCACTAGTGGCTAGAAGAGTTCTCTTGGGTATTTTTTTATACTTTTTTCGGGCCTAGGGGACTAAATTTATGAAAAAGGAAATTATTTGGAGTTAAGTTGTAATTGGATTCCATCCTCCTACTTGCAGTATTGATCCTATTATCGATTCCCTCTTACTCATTATAAGCCTATTACCTTAGCAATTTGCATCACTAGCCAAGCATAGACTTGTTTATATCCTTTGCAGCTTGACACCATGTACCCTGAGAGGAAACATTCCCCCAAGTGTCCATGTCATGCATGCACCTCCTTGCATTGAGAATAGGTATGTTCCACTGTTGGAACTAGTTGCTTACTCATGACACTTGTTTCCTCCATTATATCATAACATTCATTTTCCTATGAAAAAACAAAAAAATATGGGTGGGAAAAGAATATTATCTCATATTGGTAGCAATCGTTTCTCCTTTGAACATAGCACAAAATTTTGAGTCCACTTGTCATCCAAAGTTTGGGTTTAGTGTGACCTTAGGAAGTTGAGCTCATTACTTAGAGTTTAATCCTCTGACTGGTTACTCTTCCAGTCCCTATGGATATTTTGATTGATGCCTCTTGCATCACAAAGTTTCATCATAAACTCTATGTTTCTAGAGTCCTCCATATGTATCATTATCTTGTTCAAAGGATGTTTATAAGCCTGTGTCGGCCATTTCTCAGAACTCTTGACTTTTCATGTCGGCCATACCCTCAGTGTATCTTAGATTTACATGAAGTTGCAGTCCTACCATGCACCCTGGTCCTACTTTCATTAGGGGTAGGTAACTTTGAACCCAACAGTCGACATCTCCTCATTGATTGATGACTAGGGGGTTTCTTGGACCAATAAGGAAGGATGTCAACCTTTCTTAGGAAGCACACAACAGATTAGTATTACAAGTCATCCACAACAAGAAAGGCGAGAATGAGAAGTAATGATATGATAGTTTTCTAATCGTTGTCAGCGTAAGTCAATATTTTATTGTAATAAAGAATTCACTAGTCTAAGTAAATAATGGCGATGTCTATTTTAGTGAATAGTTAGTTGTGTTAGTAAATGTTGCGGGAAATTTCTTTTGTCAATCTGATTGTGAAGAGAAACAAAGAAGAATAAAGTGACATTTACTGTTTGTAGAAGATCACCTTGATTGCTTAAGAAGGGATACAATCCTCTAATACATTTGATGAATTGTTTTTCGATTCTTCTTGATTATTCATTCCTTATGTGTGTAAATTGTTTTTCATGTTTTCTTTTTTATTCTGTTACTGTTGAGAGAGAGAAAGAGAGAGTGCGAACCAAAGGAATTGATGCACATCTCATTTCTGGTGGGTGTGTGTATCAATTTATTCCTCAATTGCTGGCAGCGTGAAGGATCACATAAGGGATTGTTTTTTAATAAAGGATCATGATTTTCCCAGGAGATACACCCCTCTCCCTTTCTAATTCTCCTTTTACTCTTCCTGTGATGCACCCTCCATCCAACACATTTTCCTAGGTGCTAAGAATTAACCCCATGCTCATATTCATTGTTTCACCCTCTCCATCTATTTAATTCCCCTTTCCACTCTTCTTGTAAGGCATCCTCCATATTACACGATTTCCTACTTGCTAAGAAAAATGCCCTCACACTCAGATCAATTGGCATCAGAGCAAGTTTTGTCCTTGGGACCAAGAACTTCATCCATCAGATTTTATTTTTTTTTGGTTTTCATACTACTTCTCATTCTTTTTCTTAGATTGTTCATTTCACCCTTCTCTGGGTTACTCTCACTCCCTCCTTAGGGTCTATTCAGTGCCTGCCGACCATGCTGCCTCGACAAGAGGCCTCTAGCGAGGAATCCAAGGCAGCCACATCAACTCCAGTTGCAGACTTGGAATTGTCTCTCCAAGAACTGATTCGACTAAAACAACAATGAACTCCAGCCACCATGTAGAGGGAACCTATTTTCATCTACCAAATTGTGTGGGCCAAATGAATGGAGAGATGGTCGATTCCTGGATTTGTAGCTTCTCCACTTAATTCAAGACCTCACCTGAGATGTAAGAGGCCACCAATTGCAGATAGACAGCCTTCAACTAGAAGTAATCACACAAACCTGGTGGGACACACAATTGGAAAGATCAAAATTTATAGTCAATCTCAGTACACCATCTTCCCCGAAAAATGACTGCATTGCATCGTGTGATACGTTCTGTCAGGAATTGAGGGGACGCTTCTACTGTCCAGGATATCTTCTGATTTTTCTCAACAAGTGGTTAAAACTCCATCAACTTTCCAATAAATCATTTCAAGGATACATCGATGTATTCTACAAGCTGTGCATCCAACTACATGTCAGTGAACCAGACGAGGTATTAATAATTAATTTCAAAACTGGTTTATTGTTACCTCTCCGATGGGAGGTAGATATTTTTTACAACGCTTCTTTGGACAAGGCTTTCTTATGGGCCTTGTCCATAGAAAGTAAGGTGGCTCCTCACATTCGATATCCTCCAAATTGAACCCAGGATGATAACCCACCCGCTTCTCATTCTCAACCTTATCCTTCTTCCTCGTTGGGGACCAAAAATGTAGTTTGGTGTAATATTCACAAGACCAACTCCCATAACTCTGTCGATTGTTAAGCCATTAAAAATATCCACACCCATCAGAGCTTGTTTGCAGAGGCTACACCCACTAAGTTTCCCAAGAAGCCAAAATTCATCTCTCTGACCAACCCCACCGAATCTGACCCATCCCTCATTCTCATGACTACACTAGAACCAATTTGCCATAACGTTCCCCTATTCACTCACAACTGCCAAATTAAAAATGATCTCCCCACTCTCATTCTGGACATTGGAAGTCAAAATAATATGATATCAAATGAATTAGTCCAACATCTACAACTCCCCACCACCCTATACCCTAGTCCCTATCAAATTGGATGGGTACAGAAGGGATGTCATTGCATTACTATTGCTCGGTGTTGCACTGTCACATTTTCCATTGGTCCTTTTCATGACACTGTGATATGTGACATGTCACCATTATATTATGTTGATCTACCTCTCGGTCTTCCTTACCAATAAGATTGGAAAGCGGTGTATCATGCCAAGACTCATCAATACCAACTTCAAGAGGTTGGGCACACCTACGTACTTACTTCATAGTCTATCACTTCACTATCGTCGCGAACCGATACCATAAACACTCACCATGTTATCAATACCAGCAATGTCTCTCTGTGTTTGACCTGCCATGTTCAGCCCGAGAACCTCACTAATTAGACACCTCCCATAATACTTCCTCTACTCCTATAATTTTCCAATGTCTCGGAATGTCATTCCAGGATCCCACCCTCTCGATCCCTTGATCCATCCATCGATATCATTCATGATGCATTATTACCCAATACTCCATCATCTCACATGGTTACCCAAGACACTATTGAATGTCCTCTACTGACCTATTACCATTCTCGCACCCAAGAAACAATTAAATATTCCTATCCCTTACCCCAGATTTCCTTTTAGTTTTCTCTTGGAGTGATGCGTAAACAGAGAGGTCACCCGGTGACTTACCAGTCTGATACCCTATCCACAACCAAATTTAATCACCGCCACTAGGCCAAATAATTCCACCTCTTGATGCTGAATTTGCAGAAGTGGCACCCTTACAATTAGGCCACTCACTCTTCCAGAGACTTCCTACCTTTTGAGGTATGTCTTGGATTTCAGTATAGGGTTCCCACAAAGATGCCTCTCATTTTGACTACATTGGGATCAACACAGCAATATCGAGAACAACATGTTGATCGTAATGGTTTTCATAATTTATCACAGAAACACACTTCAGTCACAACTTCCTTGCAAGTAACACCGGATTGTGCCAAGCAACATCATGTTTCATACCTGGCTGGTCAACAATGCCAAACTCCATAGACAGGAAAAGTGGATGACAGTCGAGACAAAGCAATGACAATTCCCTCTGTTGGTGGTGGAAGAAGGGACTCTTCTAGATCTAAACAGGGAGGAATTGGACCAATAAGGAAGGACATCAACCTTCCTTTGGAAGCACACAATAGAGTACAAGTTTTCCACAACAACCAAGGGGAGAAGGATAAGTAATTCTATGATATTTTTTGGATAATTGTCAATGTCAATCAATATTTTATTGTAATAAAGAATTCGCTAGTCTAAGTAAATAATGGCAATGTTTATTTTAGTGAATAGTTAGTTGTGTCAGTAAACACTGTGGGAAATTTCTCTTGCCAATATGATTGCTCAAAGAAATATAGAAGAATAAAGCAACATTTACCGTTTGTACAAGATCACCTTGATTGTTTAAGAAGGGATACAATATTCTAATACATATAATGAAGTTTTTTCTGATTCCCCATGCTTATTCATGTCTTCTGTGTGTAAATCGTTTTTATGTTTCTGAGAATAGTTGAGAGGTAATTTATTTTTCATTTTTCTTCTGTGATTGTTGAGAGAGAGAGTGGGCACCAAAGGAACTAGTGCGCATCTCGTTTCTGGTGGGTGTGTGTATCAATTTCTCCCTCAATTGTTGGCAATGTGAAGGAGCACATAAGGGATTCATTTTTAATAAAGGAGCATGAGTTTCCCAAGAGATACACCCTTCTCCCTTGCTAATTTTCCTTTTATTGTTCCTGTGATGCGCCCTCCATCCAACATGTTTTCCTAGCTACTAAGAATTCGCCCCTCACACATAGATCCATTGTTTTGGCCTCTCCCTCTATTTAATTCACCTTTCCACTCTTACTGTAAGGCTTCCTCCATATTGCATAATTTCCTAGTTGCTAATAAAATTTCCCTCACACTCAAATCATTTCCCTTGTGTTCGACGATAATAAATCTATTCACACATTGGGATTCATGTAGTGTCTTGATTTCCATTAGACTTATTGGTGGTTTCCTCTCCTTTGTCGGAAATCTTCCTTATTGGATGATATTCAAAGGGTATTTTTCATGCACTAATTGCATTTGGTGCATTCAAAAGATGCACAGGGTCATTGGTTCATGAAAATCCTCTTCGTCCGACTTCCACCAAATCATCAAGCTATTACTTTGTACCTCGTTTTGACTAATGAGATATGCGTTAATGCTCTCCTTTTAGCGAATCTCCTTCCATCAACTTTAGCTCATATATTTTGTAAATGAGGCCTAGATTTCTATGAGTACCTAGAGGCTTGTAGTCATCAGTGGCAGGGTCTCCTTCCATCGACAATTGAGAATACATCAATGTCTCATGATCGATGGATTCTTCAAGTGTTTGACCTCAGCACCTTTATTCACACTTATAAGAATGTACTCGGTGCCTTGATACCTACTTTCATTATCAGTAGGTTATCTCACATTTGTTAACAATATACCATTATGACCCGTAATCAAATGAAGTCTCAATGTGTTCGACCTCAACTCCTATATTCACATGATGTAGACTTGCACCTTTGGTGGATTGTGTAGAATACTTGAAGACATTGGTTTATAGTAGAAACTTTCTTGAGGTGCTTCTATCATTCATTGAACCAGTACCTATATGACTTCAATGATAATGGGATATCGAATTGTACTCCATTGTATACATATATCTTCATATTGATTTTGAGATTGGTTTTCACTAGGCCTTGTTTGTGACTATGACAACATATGGCATGTATCTACTTTGTATTGCATATTTATGGCCATGAATTGTTGTTTGGTATATTTCCACATTGACTTGCAGTGTACTTCAAATTGGAAACCATTTGTACAAATTCATTATGGATTGTAATATTCTCATGAGAAACTAGGTATTCCAGCTGAATCTCCATTACTCCATTTCTAGGAATTATAATGTATTTCGGCCATTGCAGATACTCCTATGACCTCACGCATTAGGGGGAATCTGTTATAGAAAGTTTTTCCTCACCCCATGCAACTTTCCGAGAGGGAATTTTCATTTCCCTATGCATACTTGAAGTCCCCTTTTGCACTTCCCAGAGCCAAAAAATCATATTTTTCCACATATATGTGCCCTACAAGTTAGGCATCATGTGTATACGCAGGTTGCACCACTACAAATCCGTACATTGAGTTTGGTTCTTAAAATTAAAATTTTTGTTGGGTTTCCATGTCACGTCACAAGATCCATGATCCTTGACCTCCCATATACTAGAAACGTTTCGACTCAGCCATTTAGTTCCATTTGAAGGCTATAAATTGGGCCATATCCAAACCATGGAGGAGGAGAGAATTCAACTTTTGAGAGAAAATATACTCTCGAGAAATTTTCACTTCACATTGAGTTTGCATCCCTTTGACCTTTAAAGTTTGAACACATTGTTCATCCCTGAAGTTCTTCTGTCTTTGATGGAGAACCTCATTGTCTCCCTTATATGAGCTTGCCTTTAGTGGAGGATTGAAGTGGTGGAGGCCCAATTGGAAGGGGCTTAGTTTCTCGGTTCTTAGATGTGTCGAGATAGAATTTTGTCACTTATACACTTTTTTTAATCATTTTTTAATAAAAATACTATTTTCTCGTCCAATTGATGTCTTGCAAATATTTGAATTATTATTCCATGGGCATATTTGTTATGAATGTTAATGTATTATGCTATTGTATGTGCTAACATTATATATTATCACCATATTCTTTTGTATCTTGATTTTTGAGGATAAGTTTCAGGTATAAAGCTTTGAGTCATGTGCTCAATGGTGGTATTCATCGATTGTCCATACGAGGTAGGCTCTTTATCTTGTCTTGTTAGCATTTTTATTTATATACCATACTTGGGATTAGAGTTCATTTATGTAGTCATTCCATCTGTTGTGGTTTACCCCATACCATAGAGTCATTTTCCTCATAACACATGGGTTAATTAGTCACATCAATGATGTTCAACTAATAAAAAAATTTACTTTGAAAGTTTTATAAAATATAAAAATTACTTCTAAAATAAAATAAAATAAATTTTACCAAAACATTCCTTGAACCCAAGTGAATGCTATAGTCCCTTGTCAAGGCAGGGACTAAAAATGTATGTGTCCCAAAAATGTTTGTATTCAATAGTGAAATTATTTGTAAAGTTGTAATCATTTTAAATATGAGAAGACGTTGAATTTATTTTTCTATATTGTAATGAATATATTCATTTAGTTTTGAAGAAAAGAGATAAGGTATGTAATTAAAATTCATAAAAATATAATTAATATATGATTCACAATTGAAGTTATATGTAAGAGTGTAATTATGTTAAAGATGACAAGAAGTTGAATTTATTTTCTTGTGTTATAATAAATATATCCATTTATCTTTAAAGAAAACACATAAGAACGTGAAGTCATATGTAAGATTGTAATTACGTTAAATATGACAAGAAAATAATATGTTTTCATTAAGGAACTAAAATTCCTACCTTAAAATTATTTACGAGTTTCCTAATTCCATGGACACCATTCCTATTATCCCTATAGAGGATGAAGTTTTTATTTAGATGATATAGAGTTCATGGTTAAGTGGCTTGCAAATGGGAAAGCTAAGGACATTGAAGGCTACCAAGCTGAAAATTTTAAAATCATATGGCCTATCCTTATCCCTCACATACACAAGCTCTTCAATTTAGTAGTCAAGTAGGGATTTCCTATAATATACCAGATATAAAAAGTATGCAGAACATAAATAAAATGCTAGAAATGGTGGAATAACAACAATATAACCAGAACAATCACCACAATAACAATGAAATGATATAAGAATAAAAACATAAATAACACTTTGATTCTAAGAGCAATGTTCATGGGCATCTTCGAGGCGGCAACCTCCAGTCGAGCATAGTTCTATTACAATAATATCCAAGCTAGGGTTCTAATACCCTCAACTTCTATTTATACTAAATATGTCTATCAAAAGAAGCATCTAGAGGAAGATCCTTCTAGAAGCGGAAGCTTCTATTAGGGCTTCTTACATTCGACTTATTCTATTTTATTGCAAGGCCTTATTAATATTGACCTTTATTACATTCGAATATATTGTTCTACCTATGTGCGGTTTAGGACCCTAACATGTCCTCCCCCTTAAAAATAACCTTGTCCTCAAGGCTTGAGATGTGGAAATTGATGCAGAATGGTAGCTGGTTCCCAAGTGGCATCTGTTGTAGTTGTATCTTTCCACTGGATTAACACTTCCTTGATAGTTCTTTGATGCAGGCGATACTCACGCTGGTCCAAAACTTCTTGTGGCTGTAGCCAAATGGATCCTTCTTCGGCTAACTCGGGAAGGTTGGTTTGAATTTGGCACTTAGTTCCAATCACCTTCTTTAGGCATGAAACGTGAAAAAAAGGATGTAGCTTCGAATGACTGGGAAAATCTAACTGATAGGCCACCTGTCCCACACGCTTGAGAACGGTATAAGGACCATAAAATTTGGGCGCTAGCTTCTGAAAATGCTTGGCCTTGAGGGAATTTTTCTTGTAAGGTTGTAGTTGAAGAAACACCCGATCCCCTTTTGAAAACTGACGTTCAAAGCGACCTTTATGTGCTTGTTGCTTCATGCGATTTTGTGCCATGACCAAATTCTCTTTGAGGGTACGGAGAATATCCTCTCGAACTGTAAGTGTTTGGTCAACTGCCTGGACCTTCGAGACACCAGGTAAGTATGAGAGAACTGAAGGTGGATTTTTTCCATATACCGCTTCAAAAGGAGTCATGTGTGTAGTTGTATGGTATGAAGTGTTGTACCACCATTCAACTAGGGGTAACCATTGAGCCCACTAATTTTTATTTTCTGAGGAAAAAAACCTCAAATATATTTCCAAACACTTGTTGACAACTTTTGTTTGACCATTAGTCTAGGGATGATAAGTTGTGCTGAGATGAAATTGGGTGCCTTGTAGCTTGAATAGTTCTTGCCAAAAATTGCTTGTGAAATTTGGGTCGTGATCAGAAACAATAGAGTGCGGCATGCCATGAAGCTTGAAGACATGATCCATGAAAATTTGAGCCACCGTGGATGCTGTAAATGAGTGTTGAAGAGCGTAGAAATGAGCATACTTGGAAAGGCGATCAACAACCACCATGATGACTGATTTATTTCCCAATTTGGGTAAGCATGTAATAAAATCCATAGAGATATCCCTCCAAATAGTAGGCGGAATCGAAAGCAGTTGTAGTGTGCCCAGATATTTGACTGTTTCTGCCTTGTTGTGTTGACACACATCACATTCAACGAAAAAATTACGAATGTCCTGTTTCATACCATCCCATAAAAAAGAAAGTTTGACCCTGTCATAGGTTTTGGTGAACCCAGAGTGCCCCGCTGTGGGTGTAGCATGAAGCTCAGAAAGTACTGGGGATTTAAGAGTTGATTGTTTACTTAAATACAAATTTCCTTTGTATCGAAGCTCATCATGGAGCCAAGAGTAACTTATGGAAGCTAGAGCATTGGACTATAATTGTTGGATCAGATGTGAACTTTTGGGATCTTGTAGCCATTCCTCGCGAATGGCTTGGAGCCAATCTGGTACAATGAAGGAAAGAGAAAAAATGGATCCTTCATCTTCATATTTTTGGGAAAGTGCATCCACAACCACATTTTCTTTGTATTTCTTGTAAATGATCTCATAATCATATAAAAAGAGATTAGTCACCCATTTTTTTTGCTCCGGGGAGGAAATGAGTTGTTCCAGAAAATACTTGAGGCTTTGATGGTCTGTCTTAATTTGGAAGCATTGCCCCAATAGATAAGGGCGCCACAGATCAATGACATGCAGAATAGCCATCATTTCCTTTTAATAGATTGATTTTCCCAGATTTCTTTCAGATATTTGCTTGCTGGTAAAGGCCAAAGGCCAACCCTCTTGCATAAGGACAACACCAATTCATTTCCCTGAAGCATCACATTCCAAGACAAAGGTCTTTGTGAAATTAGGAAGGGCCAAGAATGGAGTGGTGCACATGTCCATCTTCAAGGTTTTAAAAGCTTGAGCAGCGATTGGAGTCCAAGTGAAAGAGTTATTTTTTAGGAGAGCAGTGAGAGGTGCTGCAATATTTCCATAATTCTTAATAAATTTACAATAATAACCTGTTAAGCCCAGAAATCCACACAATATTTTGAGAGTCTTTGGGTGAGTCCAGTCTTTCATAGCTTCAGTATTTTTAGGATACACCCTGGCGCTGTCCTTGCCAACCAGATGACCCAAGTACTCTACTTCTGAGGCACCAAAAATACATTTAGACTATTTCAGGAAAAGTTGGTGCTGAGAGAGTAGATGGAGAACTCGATCCACATGAGCAAGATGGTCTGTCCAGGTTTTGCTATAGATGAGGATATCATCAAAGAAAACTAAGATAAAATGACGTAGAAAAGGACGAAAGACATGATTCATGAGGCTTTGGAAGGTGGAGGGGGCATTACACAAGCGAAAGGGCATGACCAAAAACTCATAGTGGCCCTCATGAGTTCTAAAGGAAGTCTTGGGAATGTCTACCCCTTTCATACATATTTGATGGTATCCCGAATGAAGATCAAGTTTAGTAAAGAATTGGGCGTCACTCAATTCATCCAGGAGGTCATCAATGATAGGAATGGGAAATTTGTCTTTAATGGTAAGTTTGTTGAGGGCACAGAAGTCAAGACACATTCGCCAAGAAACTTATTTCTTTAGGACCATGACCACAGGATAAGGGTATGGGCTCATAATAGGGTAGATAATGCCTGCATTAAGGAGTTCCTGGACCATTTTCTCAATTTTATTTTTTTGGGAAAAGGGATGACGATACAGATGAATATTGGGAGGAAGGCTTCTGGGTACAAGGGGAATGGAATGATAATGAACACCATGCGAAGGAGGGATTCCCTGGGGAGTGGAAAGTACCACTTGATATTTAGAAAGGATGGCTTGGAGGTCTTGCAGCACCGAGGGTGTCTCTGTTGCTTGTATGGCATGCAGTTGGGAAATAACACCAGAATGACCTTTTTTGAACATCTTTTCCATGCGATGGGAACTAATGATATTAGGTGAACCAACAGTGATGACTTGGAACTTATATTTCTGGCCCTCCTGGTCAAATTGCATGGTTAATTCCTTAAACTCCATGAGAATGGGACCCAAAGTCCTTATCTAGTCTGCACCCAACACAATGTCACAACCACCCATGTCGATAGAAAACATATGATATTTTAGGTGGTAGTCACCAATTTGGAGACACACATTTTCACAACACCCTCCACATTTCATGGAGCCACCATTGGAAATCATGATTTGGAAATGATTGATGGAATGGATGTAGCAATGAGTTTCTTGGGCAATGCAGTGATGAATAAAAATATGGGTGCTTCCACTATCAACCAAAATGATGACCTTCTGATGCTTGATGTAATCGATTAGCTTGAGGGTTTGGGGAGTGGAGAAGCCAATGAGAGCATTGAGGGAAATGACCGGTTCTACTTTAGGAGGGTCTGAGGGAGGGGTTATGTCAGTGGTTTTAGGTGACTCGGACATAAGGGGAGTTTCAACATCCTCTTCCAAAATACCCTCAAATATGGCCATAAAAAGATTTTTTTCCTTACACTTTTGGCTCGGGAAATATTTGTCATCACAATTATAACAAAGGCCTTTGAGTTGGCGTTCATCCATTTCATCCCTGGTTAATTTTTGGATCTTTAGTGGAGTGGAGGGAGTAGTGGAATTTACTAGTTTAGGGTGAGGGATAAAGGAGTGTTTCTGATTTTGACAAGATACAAACTGTTGTTCTTCTTTATCTCTTTTAGTAGCCTCCACTCAACTCTGAGGCCGAACTATGAGGACATGGGCCTGAATATCATCCTTGAGGCCACTGCTAAAACAATCTCAGAAAAAGGCATCAGACATGCCCTCTGTCCGAAAATCCAGGCGCTCAAAGGCATCTATAAAGTCTTCCACTATTCCTGATTGTTTCAACTTTATCAAATGGACCAAATGGTTGGTGTCAATGTCAAAGCATTCATAAAGATCTGCCACAAAGTGTGTCCAAGTAATATACCCTTGACGGGAAGTATTTTTCCATTGCCACCATTGCCAACGTTCTTGATCTATATGGAGAACACCATACCAGAGTTTGGCCAAGTCATTTATAATGTCGTATAAAGAGAAATAGTGTTCCATTTGGGTTACCCAACTAATGGGGTCTGATCCATCAAATTTGTTCACATCCACCCATGAAAGGCATAGGTCACGTTGAAAGTGATGGTGCTAAAAGTTATGGGAATGAGAGGGATGTTCACCTTCAATATGTGGAGGTGAGTCAGAGGAAGGGTTATCTGTAGGGATATGTAGCTTGGTGTAGAGTGTCAAAAAGACAGATTCAAGCTGGGTGGTCAGGTCTTGTTTGATTTCCTCCATTGAGGACTGCATGGTTGTATTGATGGAGGCAACATTGGCACTAAGTTGTTTCACTTCTTGTTGGGTATCGGTGAGACTATATTGCAAGGTATTGAAGTGAGCTTCCAAGTCTTGGCTATGGGTATGGGCCATGAGGATGAGGGAACCGAAAAGGGATGAGTGGGGTCAAAACTTTTTCCGAAAATTGATATGTATGAATGTGATAATGGCAACCCGAACACAGTTACACAATAATAGATCTTGTCTATTTTAATTTGTTTATGTTTCTATCCCCAAGGGTTAGGTATTCAAGGGTTTTCCCTGTGCTATAGCTCTCTGATATACGTGTGGGGTCCAATAGTAGTACTCGACCCAATATCTCAAGGAACTAACTAAGGAGGATAGACTGTACCCCTAGTCGTACTACCTGACTACCCAGGTACTAGAGAGTATCTTCCCGAGTGTTGTTCTTGGTGGCACTATAACAGTTAGGCAGCTGATCGGTTTAGCTAAAGAGGGCTTCAAGAAATCTAGGTTGATCTGTACACAAGTGTTGTCTGATGCGCTACCACTCGAAGGGGTACCAACAGGGGTTACAAGGGTGGCCAACAGATGTGTGCTTAAGAACCACTTGTATTTACTGCATGTATGAATCCCTCAATCACGGGTTATGCATGTAACAACAGATCTCTGTGTCTTAAAGACGCTGGAATACGTCTCTACCTTGAAATTTTTTTTACCAACAATTTCTACTAATGAAAGTGCTCTGATACCACTTGTAATATACCAGATATAAAAAGTATGCAGAACATAAATAAAATGATAGAAATGGTAGAATAACAACAATATAACCAGAACAATCACCACAAAAACACTGAAATGATATAAGAATAACAACAGAGATAACACTTTGATTCTGAGAGCAATGTTCATGGGCCTCTTCGAGGGGACAACCTCCAGTCGAGTAGAGGTCTATTACAATAATCTACAAGATAGGTTTCTCATACCCTCGACTCCTATTTATACTAAATATGTCTATCAAAAGAAGCATCTAGAGGAATATCCTTCTAGAAATGGAAGCTTCTATTAGGTCTTCTTACATTTGACTTATTCTATTTTATTGCAAGGCCTTATTAATATTGACCTTTATTACATCTAAATATATTGTTCTACTTATGTGCGAGTTAGGAACCTAACATTCCCTAAACCCTAGATGCAAAGCCTCATTGTTACTATTTTTAAAAATGGGTATAGAAACATTCCCTCTAATTATAGGAACATTATGATTAGCCCAATTTTAGCCAAGCTTTATGGAATTATTTTGAAAAAGAAGATTAGCCTTTGGCTAGAAAATCACCGTAAAAGAGATAAAGTCAAAGCCAGGTTTAGGAGATATGATTCAACTGTGTACCATTTTTTTACCTTTAGGATCATTGTAGAAGAGTTACACAATGCTAAAGCCAATATTTTTTGTTGTTTTGTTGACTTTAGAAAAACGTTTGACATGGTTCCTAGGAAAAACCTTTGGAATAGGTTGGAAGAGATAAAAGTTCCACTCAAGTTGAGGGTTTATACAATAAGGATGTATGAGAATGTTATTTCTAAGTTTTAAAAAATGGAGGGATGGTTGAAAGAGATTAACTACAATATTGGAGTCAAACAAGGTTTTCCCTTATCCCCTACTCTTTTTGGCATATACACTGACAAGTTAGAATACTGCTTGGAAAAAAAAAGTTGTGTCGGCCCTAATATCATTGGTATAGTCATAAATATTCTTCTTTATGCCGATGATATCATTTTTATGGAAAGGATCCCCATGATATTGAAAACCAACTAAGAATCCTCAAGGATTTTTTTTCCAATATGTGTATGACTATTAATACTTATATGACTAAGGTCATGATTATTAAATCCAATAGGATCACTTATGCTACCTTCATATATGACAACAACAACTTGGAATAAGTGAACTCATACAAATATATTGGAATTGATACTCACCAGAAGCTCAACTAGAATTATAGCATTGAGAAAAGGATTATTGGGGGATGAAAATATTATTATGGGCTTGAAAACAATTGTAAATCAGCCAATCTTTGGATTTGGGATAAGAAGAAATTCATCTTTGAGACTCTTGTTACACCTGTTATTATTTATGGATGTGAAGTCTGGGGCTGTAGTATCTCTCATGAATCCTAGAGAAAGGTAGAGAAAACACGAAAGAATTTTATAACCTATAATCTCAAAATTAAAGGAAATAAGCCCTATCTCATCCTCCTGTTAGAAACAAGTCTCCCCCACATTGAGAGCACACATATGACTAGATACCTAATGGATAAGAACAAATTAAAGAACATGGAAGATAAGAGGCTTCCTAAAATTATTCAAAATCGATTCGCAACCACCATCGACTCAAACAAGGATGACATAAAGATGCCCGATCTTGGATAAACTATTGGGGACTCATGGAAGACACCATTTTGCAGAAAAAAGATACTATTAAAAATATCATCAAATCAAAATTTAAGGAGAAAATGTGGTGTGATAAAGAGATAGAGGAAAAAATAAAATTAAGGTATTATAACGATGTAATCAATCCCAATCTAGAATATCAAAATTATCTATTTGTTTTGACAAGTGTAAAGAAAAAAAATAAGCATTGCTAAGATAAGAACAAATTCTCAAGAGCTCCATAGTGAAACTGGGCATTGGTCAATTCCTAAAACGCCATGGGATGAAAGATTGTGTCACCTTTGTTACACTAAGAAGGGTGAAGATGAAAAATACTTTCTCTTAGATTGTCCAGCCTATACCCAGATTAGATCTCATTTTAAATTTTTTTGTCACTCTACCAACCTTCGTAACCTCTTAACTCAACAAAACTATGGTGACCTTGGAAAGCTTCTCTTTATTCTTTTCGAGCAAAGAAACACAATTCTAAAGAATCACAAGTAATCACATACCTTCTTAAAGTCCGATAAACCAATTCGATCTTAGTGGAGGTTAATTATCATCATCATTATTCATTTATCATTAAAAAAAAACACATAATAACATATAGTTCAAATTCATTAAAAATTTTATCATTGGTAAATGATTTATAGTTGAGGTTATATGTAAGGTTGTAATCATGTAATGATGAGTATAAGTTGAATTTAATTTCCCATATTTTAATGAATGTGTCCATTTATCTCAAAACACATAAAGATATACACTTAAATTCATAGAAAGATAATTGATATGTGATTTATGATTTATACATTTCTTTGATGTTTTATATTTAAACATTGAAAAATATAGGCGATGACAATTATAATTCTTTAAGATGAAAAACGATGATAAAATAATTATTATTACTTGTTATGTATATTGTATGTATTTTCGTTTAAGGATGATTTAGAAATGTAAATTTAATTTTTGTCATGTGATTTGGAAAGTTAATAATTTTATTAAATTTTATAAATTTTGTGAATAGGATTAAAATAATATATTCTTATAATTTGTTTATTTGATTTTAATTTAATTTTTATATTATGTTTTTATAAATTTATTATTAATAGTTTTTCCATAATGATGTTTTTTAGTATAAAATATTGTTTAAATTTTTTTATATAGCTTATATTTTAATTTCTAAAAATATTTTTAATTAAATTATAAAGTAAATTACTTTATAATTTAGATGATCTTTGAAATAATTTTTCCTTCTCTTCACCATTTTTAAATTATAAGTTTGGTATTATATTTTTATGTCATTATTGTCATTATATATTATATATTTATATATATAATGTTTGAATTATTCATATTTAATTTTAATAGATATTAATTCTCATTAAAAAAAATTAAATTCTTTATTTTTTTTTATTTTTTTTTAATTTGTAAAAATCTATACATTTCTATTTTAAAAATTATAAATTCATTTCAATGTTAATGTGGGTAGTTGGAATAACTTTTTATGTACTCTTAAAAAAATAAGAAATAGACACATTAAGTAAAATATCATTTCATCTTTTTACTTTCAATTACTTTATATATAGAGAGTTGATATAAAATATTTTAGTTATAACTAATATTCAAATATTTTTTTTTGGTTATAAATGAGTTTTTACAATATCACTATCAAGTCTAAGAATTACACATCTTTTAATTTTTTTACTTTTGATTACTTTATACATTCTCAATGGTGGTGTTAATGGTTAAGAACATGTTTTCCTTCTTAAATATCACAAGTTCAAATCTTGAGAAGGGTAGGGAATGTATACCTTCATAGACCTTACCATCAAATCCGGAGGAGAGGATCTCATACACCAATTTAATGTCTAAGATATTGAAATTATATTGTTGTAATGAAAAATAAACAATACATACATTATCAATCAAACTTAGTAGAGAACCACGCTAAAAAAATATTGATATTAACCTAAAACTAAAACTATAATATATTATTATTTGTTTAAATGATAACAATAAGAATTAAATGTTAAATTTTTTATTAAGTATATAATAAAATGTTAACATTTTAATTAAGTATATAATATATAAGTTGATTAAATGAGTTTAATGGTTAAATATAGGTAGGGGGCATATTTTAGGTATATTAAGTAGTATTGAAATTTTTTGTATTTCACTTCAATATTGAAAGTTAAATGAGTTTAATGGTCAATAATATGTAGGGGGCAAATTTTAGGTATATTAAGTAAATATTTTATAGTTAAATGAGTTTAATTGTGAATAATATGTAGGGCCATATTTTAGGTATATTAAGTAGTATTGAAATTGTTTCTATTTCACGTTAATATTGAAATTATTCTATAGTTAAATGAGTTTTCATTTAATGGTCAATAATATGTAGGGGGCATATTTTAGGTATATTGAGTAGTATTGAAATTGTTTGTATTTCATTATAATATTGAAATTATTATATATTTTATATAGAAAAATTCGATTGAGTTAAGAAATTTTGAAGAATGACATATGCAATTATGCACCTTATGAATTGTGTATTTAAAATAGTATTGTTTAAACTTAGTGAAGAAGAAGGTTAAGAAAATATTGATATTAACCTAAAACTATGATATATGATTAAATGATTATTTGTTTAAATGAAATAATGTTAGGGACTTAATCTCTCATGTAGATAGAATAATCTATTTTCCATATAATAAAGGGCGACATTGGTCAATAAGGCCTAAATATTTTCCATGTAATAAAGGCTGACATTAGTTAGTAACACATATTTAAGAAATGTGAACAAGTCAATGTAAGAAGACCTAATAGAAGCTTTCGCTTCTAGAAAGATCTTCCTCTAGAATGTTCTCTAGAAGATACAATTAGTATAAATAAGAGAAGGAGGCATCATAAACCTTATCTTGAGAATTATTGTAATAGAGATCTCCTATGTTGGAGGTTTTCCCCTCAAAGAGGAAAGTGAAAATTTCTTTCTTTGAATCAATGTATTATTTTTGGTGTTGCTCTTCTCATATTTTGTTGTTTCATTCATATATATTGAATATTCTTTTTTTTTTCATATTATATTATATCGAGTACCTTACAAGTAGTATTAGAGCACTTTCCTTCACAAGAATTGTGGGTTAATTTTTTTTTTTCAAGGTAGAGACATGTTCCAACGTTTTTAAACTACAATGATTTGCCATTCACTACATAAATTCGTGGTCGGGGAAGAATACATGCATAAAATATAATAATTTTTAAGCCCACATTGTTGCACTGATCCAGGTGGATATCAGTGGCCACCCACCTTTTCTGACTGTCTCAAAACAGTTTTCTAGCAAATTTCGCAATTTACTATTTTTAGCAGTTTTTAACTTCCGGGGCCATTTTGAGGGCCCAAATGAAGGTTTTTAGAGATGAAGGTTCTCAATGATAGTCAAAGGCATGATTGATCCCTCAAAATGAATCTCCTCGATGGTACCTTTCCAACAAGATATCACACGCCTAAAACGGAGATCGTATGCAAATGTTACGACCCCGGGAAGTTGATGTACTCACTTACCCAAACGGATCCCACATGACTTTTGGCGCTTCATCTCCTAAGGTTAGGTTTTTGGATTTCTACGATTTTTGGCATTCCATTTTATTTTAAAAATGTCTTCAGAGCCTCATTATAATCATCTTCTTGCGAATGCGAGTAGCTGTCACATCTCTTCTAAGAGATAAGCTGCCACCATTCTAGCGAGTCTTTCACTCTGTATTTTTACAGTCTCTGTACATTTCTTTCATTAATAGAAATCATGTATTACTGTATATATGTGTTTATGGTTGCACCTATGATAAATTTCCATTATATTATTGAATATCTGTGATATCTCTATGCATTTCTTTGTTATATCTCCGCTCTCTTTTCGTGCCAAAAATAATCCAGATCAGTGGTATCAGAGCAGGTTGCTCTTGATCATTTTTTTAGTGCATGTCCCCGACGAGGTCTGAGTATAGAAAGTTGGGTCTCGAGCTTGTCTCTCTTGAAGAAAATCGCTCTCTCACACCCAAGAAACCCTCAATGGCAGAAGAAAAGAAAAACGATGGAGCAAACGATCCTATCAATCTGTTGCTTGAGTAAGCTCTCATGTGATAGAGGGACGAAATGATGGAGAATTTTTTCCACATCCTTAAATGCCTGCTGATAGCATCAGGTGCATCTTCATCAAGCGACCACTTTGGAGGCACCTTGCCTTTCAAGGTATAAGTTAATTTTGATATTCCTGTATTTGAAGGATAGATAGATGCAGAAGCCCTAGAAATTTGGTTAACTCAGCTAGAAGGTTATTTCTCTGTTCACAATTTTTTCAACAAAGAAAAGCTCACCTTCGCACTCCTTAAATCTCTTCCTCATGTAAATCATTGGTGGAAAACTTACTGGGAGCAAAGTTCCACAGAGGAGTCTGGAATATATGGGGTCGATCCCACTTGGGATTTTTTTGTGGATGTTGTAAAGGAACAGTATTACCTTGTTGTAACATCCCGCTCTGGCGCACTGAGAAAATTTATTCTTTGAGGACACTTTCTCGCAAGTGATCTGGACTTTTTGATGTTAAAACACTTATCCTTGATTATGATGCGTTATGATAGATGACATGATGTTTTAATTCTTGGACATAGACAGGTGCTATTGACTCAGTTTTACTGAGTGTGCAGGGTTTCTGACCTTGAGGATGCAGAGGCATCGACAAAACCCCTTGGACTCCGGATTGAGTCAGGGAGTGTGCTATTTGGGTTGATTTATTTACTGTGATATTTCATTGATTGATGATATGATGTGGACATGTTCTGACATGTTTTTTGATGATGCAGGTTGATGATAGTTTGTCGACCAGACTCACATATGGAGTAAAGGGGCCACACATGATTTCTAGAGAGGTTGAGGGAGAGGTGTGGACAATAGCCCTGCCACAGCCTACTAGCACTCCCACCGTGGCTCGAACTGTAGGTTAACGATTACCTAGTTTGAGAGGATCCAGGATGTCGTGAGGGAATACTGCGACAGTTTCTCATGATGATTCTAAGGGGCGCGCAATAAGGAGGGGGCCTTATTCCTTAGAGCCCTTAGTCTCCCACAAGTTCACCTAGAAGAGTGTTGACTCCAAGGGTTATATATGTCTACCAATCAGTCAAGTTGGTGAGTGGCACCCTTGGAGCACGTGGTGCATCCTGAAGGGCACGTCGCGCGAAAGAAACACAAGTTGGCGAGTGGCACCCTTGGAGCACGTGGTACATCCTGAAGGGAACGTCGCGCGAAAGAAACACAAGTTGGTGAATGGCACCCTTGGAGCACGTGGTGCATCCTGAAGGGCATGTCGCAGGAAAGAAACACAAGTTGGCAAGTGGCACCCTTGGAGCACGTGGTGCATCCTGAAGGGCACGTCGCTCAAAAGAAAGATGAGTTGGCGAGTGGCACCATTGGAGCACGTGGTGCGTCCTGAAGGGCACGTCATGTTGATGTTGATGAATGAACAAACCTAGATGGCCCTAAGACATTTGACACATTAAGAAATTCTTAATCTACTTCCCTAATTAAATGTCGCCTAGTTCAGAATCTAAGTCCTAAGTCTAAAACTTCTCAGGGTAAAATTTTAGTCTAACCTTAAGAATAAGGACCCCAAAAATAAAAATAAAAAATTAAACAAAAACCCACTTAAGTAATAGTTTAGTCTTCATAAGATTCTTGGGGTAAATGAAGAGAGTAAGAATTTAATTAAAAATAGTGGATTTAAAAATTTCAAAGAAGAAATTATTCATTAACTTATGGAAGTACAAAGATATTAAATTAATAATGAAAGGGAAAAATTTAATAACGCAACTGACATTTTGGGATTTAATAAAAAAGGGGAAAGAAGGGGATAAATTTAGGAGCGACTCTATGTGGGTGAGGGATTTGAGACAATTAATAAATTTAAAGAAAATATTTATTGGAGAAAAGAGGGGGATGGACGACACTTGCGTGATGGGGAATATTTCGAATATTTTATTGAAACTTAATTTAAAATGTGAATTAGGAAAGTTGGTGGGTCTCAAAACTCTATAAAAGAAAAGGGAGATGAGGAAGAAAGGGACCGGCTGTAAGCGTAACGTTACGCTGCCAAATTGTGACTTGACTGATTACTTGTGGGGAGTTGGGATTTTCTCAGCTCGAATAGGAGTGGTATCTGGGCCTTGCGAGGCGAGCTGGGAAGCTAGACGTACTGTCTGGGTAGTGTGTGGCCCCTTTGCGGCTCGGGGGGCTAAGGGGGAAGCAGAGTACCCCTAGCGATTGGCTGGGAGGTACCGGTGAGGTCTCGACGGTCGGCGAATAGGAGCAGGACGGAGCATGTGGACGACACTCGGGAAAGCGAACAGGCAACGGTACGCATTTCGGTTGATTGATAGCATGTTGTAGGATGTATGATTATGATCTGCATGTGTATTATGTAGGTAGCTGACTGTCTAGTCTCCTGACCTTGAATTTGATGATGGCAAGGTTCTTTAATTCTGCATTCTATCGATGGAAAGGTTTATTGCTGCTTATTATATATTTTGCTAGATGAACCAGCTTGGTGTTTCTTTACCGTTCCTGCGTTAAATTCTAGTTTCTGCGTCTTAATTGATTGCGCCTTAATTGTTTGCGTCTGGTTTGCGTTTGGTTATAACCTCAGTTCCTGCGTCCAAAATTGATTGTGTTTTTTATAACCTCTTTCTACATTTTAAATGCACATTCCTGCGCATGGACGATGCTCATGTACCCGTTAAATGTCCATTCTAATTTTATTTAAATGCCCATTGCGTTTTTAAATGCCCATTCTAATTTTATTTATCAAGCGACCATAGTAACTATAACCTATTGAGGATGGTTTCCTTATCGTTATAATGGTGGATGTACTAACCATATAACATTTTTCTGGTTTTAAGATAAACACGGCACTAACTTAATAATGGAACGAGTGTAATGATTATATCTCGTCGATCTTGTATTAATCAGCCATTAAACCCAGCACTAACAAGTATGGTTATATTTTCAAGGAAATATATGCCTTTAGATTCTAAATGATAGGTTATTACTAAAAGGGATCTGTGTTTTCCTCATATAAGTTCAAGGAGTGTGCTTTTAGAAATTCTAGAAGGCAACTAGTCATTTTATTATAAAAATAAAATTTTGATAGAAAGGAAATCTTCTTGTTTAGCTAGTTCCCTTTTATATTATAAAAACCTTAAGATAGATGATTGACTTATTTTATTCTAGTAGTAAAATGCAGTATTCTTATTAGATAACAGAGAATGAATTTTAAATGTTATTTTATTTGCATTGTATGGCCACATGATTTAAAGTTATTGTTGTCTTATGGTACTGATGTGGAATTTTATTGTAAGTGATAACATAAATGGTATAAGTAATGTGTGAATGCATTGCCGCTGTAATATATTGTCTTGCAATATGTAAAGGTAACATTATGGCATTATAAAATAAAATATCATGTTAGTGTTGATAGCAAGATACACATTTTATTGTTATTTTAAATACAAAGTTATGGGAACATAAGATAAATGACATTGTTATTCATTGGTAATGCTATTGAAATTTACTGTTATTAATGACACATCAGATGTAAGTTCCTCGAACCAAGTACCTTAAATTACTATGTTTGGGTAATTGGGGAATTTGCAATTACTTCAATTTACATTATTCTAAGGTTGGGTCAGGAATCTCGTCGATTAATGGAATTAAATGGAGTATTGGATCTATAATTAATGTCAATTGCGTCATAGGAAATACCTTGTCTTAAACAATGTTGTTGTTGTCAGAGTCCTTCTGACTTGCGCACTCCATAGAGGACTTGGTGGTTCTTTTAATAATTGTTGTACTTGGTTGTGATCATTTAATTGCTTGGTCTGCTTGCGTCGGGCGGGATGTAGACACCTCCATGTTCCTCAGAACAGTCGCCAGCCCTGAGACCTTAAATGGTTAAAATTGATGGGAACCTGGGCTTGAGCATTGCTTATGTGTCTTGGAGGTCCTAACCTTGCAGGGTAGGATGGGCGGGTAGTCAGTCTTACCTTTTGGATTGATCATCGTTAATGCATGTATTTACTTGATGTGCGTCTTAAGTCGTCTTGTGGTGTCATCGTTGTTGCGTCTTGTTAGATGTCGGGTGGCGACACAGAGTCGATGGTGTTGTTTCCCTTGTTCACGCGTGCACACACCTGCTAAAACAAAAAAACAAAAATTCACTTGTTTTATGAGGATTGTCGTCTCGTAGTAACGAGGAGGTTCTTTACATATGGTATCAGAGCCGGTTCGACCCACAACTTAGGATTTGCTATGGCTTTCGTGACATGATTTGATTTGATATATTGTTGCTGATCAAGTTGATTGTGTGCATGCAGGTAATCATGGTTAGAGGACGTCGTGGAGGCAGACGATGGGGTGATAGGGGAGGAGGCGTGATGCCTCCAGTAGCATCCACGCCTTAGGGGTCTAACCCCTAGGGAGGTGAGCAGGTTCTCGGATAGGAGAAGATAGCAGTTGGCGATGTTGTTGGGATGATGAGATCTTTTCCGTGAATGTCGAAGGCACTGATCAGCCGATTGGATAGAGATGAGGCCAGGGCGCCGACACCCACTGAGGTTCCACCGTGTGCATCGGCCATTACAGGTAGCATTCACCGTGAACTCGAGAAGGTTAAATTTCTTGAGTTCTTTGGTGCCCCAGATGGCGTCGCCGCCGAGGCATGGTTGGAGAATATGGCGATGTGCTTCGCACTACGTGATTATACCTCCAACATGAAGGTCTACTATGGCAGGAGCATCTTCCACCATAGAAGAGCGCTCCCCTTCAGTTGAACGACTGCCTGGCTGTTGAAGATGTGTCGTGGGAACTATTCGAGGAACTGTTTCGAGAGAGGTACCTTTCAGAGGAATTCATTGAGCGTCAGCTCAATGAGTTCAACACTTTACGACATGGAAGTCATATGGTGCCCGAGTATGAGGCACGTTTTATGGAGCTGCTTCGGTATGCCCCGCACCTTAACACAGAAAAACATAAGTTCAACAGGTTTGTGTTTGGCCTTAACGGCAGCCTGCGTGCTAAGGTTAGGATTTTGATGCCTCAAACCTTTCACGATGTCGTCCAAAAGGCCCTCATAACAAAGGAGGAGCTTATCAGTGGGGGTTAGACCAGGACTCCAGTGAGACCAGCAGGGCAGGGTTCATCTGGAACACCGCAGCATCAGACACCAGCGAGACATACGTTGGGATATCGTGGCTTCCAGAGGGGATCCACTTTCACCACACCCAGGTGACCATCGCCTCAGCAGCGGACACCTTATCGGGGACCACAACACCAGCAACAACGTCACCCGCAGCAGTAGAAGAATAGGCCTATTCAGCAGAACAGACCAGGGTTCCAGGCCGGTGGGTCATCATATTCTACTTCGGGTACCAGGACTACTGGGCTGAAGAAGGGGTGTTGGACATGTGGGGAGCCACACTACCAGGGCAACTGTCCTGTGGAGAGGACCAGAGTGTCTAGAGAAGCTGGACCCACTACTGTGGGAGATATGGGCAAGGCTCATCGGATTCATGCAGCAGTGAATAACCGCCAGGCAGAGCACCAGTCGACTGTGCTCTAGACGACAGGTACTATCGCTGACTAGACTCTTAGTATTTTGATAGACCCAGGTGCTACTAAGAGTTTCATTTCTGGTACAATGCTAAAAAGGATTAAGGTAAAGGCAGTCGAACAGGACGAGTTTAGCTTCGTAGAGATGGCTTCAGGAGAGTTTGTCACGCGGGTCAACTTGTACATCACGATCTTAGGATCTTATGACGTCGTGATTGGTATGATTGGTTGGAATCGCACGAGGCGATACTCAACTGTAAGATGAAACGGTTGAGCTTGGTCGATGATGAAGGACAGAGACATGTGATAGTAGGAAGGAACCAGGGAGTATCCCTGAGGTTCGTCTCTTCCTTATAGTTACAGAAGAGTATGTGCAAGGGGTGCAAGCTTTATGCGATCCTTGCGCTAAACGAAAAGGGAGTAGCGGAAGGTATAAAACACCTTCTGGTGGTGAAGGAGTTTGTAGACGTATTTCCAGAGGAGTTTCCTGGGATGCCGTTGGAAAGGAAACTAGATTTTACCTTAGACCTGAAACCGGGGACCGAACCGATAGCAAGAACGCCTTATCAGATGTCGACCCCAGAGTTGCAAGAGTTGAAAATGCAACTGAAGGAGTTGTTGGACCTGGGACTGATACGCCCTAGTGTGTCACCATGGGGTGCACCAGTTATTTTCATATGAAAGAAGGATGGATCGTGTAGTCTTTGCATTGACTATCGTCAAGTGAACAAGGCTACAATCAAGAATCAATATCCCTTACCAAGAACAGATGATCTGTTTGATCAAATGAACGGTGCGACGATGTTATCCAAGATCGATTTGCGATTAGGGTGTCACCAGTTACGGATCAAGGAGGATGACATCCCTAAGACCGCCTTTAAGATGAGATTTGGACATTACGAGTTTACTGTTTTACCGTTTGGACTGAAAAACGCCCCAGGGGTATTCATGAGTTTGAAGAACGGGGTGTTCCACAAGTACTTGGACAAGTTCGTCCATGTATTCATTGACGATATCTTGATCTACTCTCAGATGACGGAGGAGCATGATGAGCACTTGCGCTTGGTACTACAATGTCTACGAGAGCACAAATTGTATGGGAAGTTGTCCAAATGGTCTTTTTATCAATCGAGGATTCACTACTTAGGGCATGTCATCTCCAGTGAAGGTATCGCCGTGGATCCAGCCAAGGCTAAGGCTATTATGGAATGGCCTGCGCCGACAAATGTCAGAGAAGTGCATAGTTTTATGGGTTTAGCAGGATACTATCGACGGTTTGTTGAGGGATTTTCGAAGATAGCCAATCCGATCACGGAATTGCAAAAGAAAAACAAGAAGTTTGTTTGGACCCAGAAATGCGCAGAAGCATTTCGGAGGCTTAAAAAGTTGTTGACCACAGCGTCGATACTAAAGGTCCCTGACATGGAGACAAACTTTGTAACATCCCGCTCTGGCGCACTGAGAAAACTTATTATTTGAGGACACTTGCTCGCAAGTGATCTGGATTTATCTGATGTTAAAACATTTATACTTGATTATGATGCGTTATGATAGACGACATGATGTTTTACTATTTGATGTAGACACTTCTGTGTAGCCTAGTATATAAGTCTGTGTCAGTGATTATTTTGTGTGAAGAATCTTGTGTCGTATCAAGAGTCTCGGGCCCTTTAAAGGCAGGGTTTCCACTCTTGCGACACACCTGACGGAGATTACTAGTTTCTGCTTGAGCAGTCGGCCAGGAGCCTATCTGACCTTCTCTCTCTCTGGAGCAGCGAAATAAGATTCAACGCCCTGCTTTCCTGTGTAGAAATAGTAAGATCTACTACTTTGGATCCTTCCCTCTGTGTTCATACTATGCATAACCCAGTATGTCGTTAAATGTTTGCATTGTGCACCTTGTGTATATGGTTGTTTATTGCTTGCAGTTACTCGTTGTGTTCCTTTAGTCTTCTTGTGATGAACATTGTGGTTGCGTCTTGTTGGTTTTCAAGAGGCGATGTAGAGTCAAGTGTGTCTGTCCCTTTTTACACGCGCGCACACACGTCATGTCTAAATCAAAAAAAAATATTCACACCTGTTATCCGAGTTGCCGTCGCTAATGAAGAGGTTCATTACATATGGTATTAGAGCCGGTTCGACCCACGACTTGGGATTCACTACGGCTTTCGTTGACGGGATTTGATCTGATTATACTATTGCTGATCGATTTGATTGTGTGTGTGCAGGTAATCATGGTTGGAGGAGGCTACGGAGGCAGACGATGGGGTGCTAGGGGAGGAGGCGTGACGCCTCCAGTAGCATCCATGCCTGAGGGGTCTAACCCCCAGGGAGGCGAGCAGGTTCTCGAACAGTAGCAGATAGCAGTTTGCAATGTTATTGGGATGATGAGATCCTTTCAGCGCATGTTCGAGGCTCTGATCAGCTGATTGGACAGAGACGAGGCCAGGGCGCCGGCACCCGCGGAGGTTCCACAGTGCGCACCAGCCGTTACTGGTAGCATTCACCGTGAACTCGAGAAGGTAAAATTTCCCGAGTTCTTTGGTGCCCCAGACGGTGCAGTCGTTGAGGCATGGTTGGAGAATATGGCGATGTGATTCACACTTCGCGATTATACCTCCAACATGAAGGTCTGCATGGTGGTCTTTCAATTGAAGGGGAGCGCTCTTCTATGGTGGAAGACGCTCCTGCCGCAGCTGAACATGGTCGTGGAAGACGTGTCATGGGAACTGTTTGAGGAATGATTCCGAGAGAGGTACCTTTCAGAGGAATTCATTGAGCGTCAGCTCAATGAGTTCAACGCATTACGACAGGGAGGTCGTACGGTGCCCGAGTACGAGGCACATTTTATGGAGCTTCTCAGGTATGCTCCGCACCTTAACATTGAGAAGCTCAAGGTCAACCGGTTTGTGTTTGGCCTTAACGACAGCCTGTGTGCAAAGGTTAGTGTCTTGATGCCTCAAACCTTGCACGACGCTGTCCAAAAGGCCCTCATATCATAGGAGGAGCTTATCAGTGGGGGTCAGACCAGGACTCCAGCGAGACCAGCAGGGCAGGGTTCATCTGGAACACCACAGCATCAGACACCAGTGAGACATATGCTGGGATATCATGGCTTCCAGAGGGGATCCACTTTTTCTACACCCCGGCAACCATCGCCTCAGCAGCGGACACCTTATCGAGGACCACATCACTAGCAGCAGCGTCGCCCGCAACAACAGCAGTTTAGGCCTGTTCAACAGAATAGACCAGGGCCTTAGGCCGGTGGGCAGTCATCTTCTACTTTGGGCACCAGGACTACTGGGCCGAAGAAGGGGTGTTGGATGTGTGGGGAGCCACACTACCAGCATGACTTCCCTGTGGAGAGGACCAGAGTGTCCGGATCAGTCAGACCCGCTACCGTGGGAGATATGGGCAAGGCCCATCGGATTCATGCAGCGGTGAATAACCGCCAGGCAGAGCACCAGTCGACTGTGCTCGAGAAGACATGTATCGGACGAGGGAGCGCTCACGGCTGAGCCGGTCTGCATCTTATATCATCATGTTCGACAGTTACGACGTTGAATGGTAGATCAGGTCAAGGTCCAGTGGGACAGTTATAGTCCGCACTCGGCGACCTGGGAGGACGCATATGATATGCGCCAACAGTTTCCATTTTTGTTTGATAGATAGACTTATGATACTGTGATACTTTTATTTCATCATTTATACTGAGAAACTTCGGGACGAAGTTTAGACCAAGAGGGGGTGTATGTAACATCCCGCTCTGGCGCACTGAGAAAACTTATTATTTGAGGACACTTGCTCGCAAGTGATCTGGACTTATCTGATGTTAAAACATTTATACTTGATTATGATGCGTTATGATAGACGACATGATGTTTTACTATTTGATGTAGACACCTCCGTGTAACCTAGTATATAAGTCTATGTGAGTGATTATTTTGTGTGAAGAATCATGTGTCGTATCAAGAGTCTTGGGCCCTTTAAAGGCAGGGTTTCCACTCTTGCGACACACCTGACGGAGATTACTAGTTTCTGCATGAGCAGTTGGCTACGAGCCTATCTAACCTTCTCTCTCTCCGGAGCAGCGAACTAAGATTAAACACCCTGCTTTCCTGTGCAGAAATAGTAAGATCTACTACTTTGGATCCTTCCCTCTGTGTTCGTACTGTGCATAACCCAGTATGTCGTTAAATGTTTGTGTTTTGCGCCTTGTGTCTATGGTCGATTATTGCTTGTAGTTACTCATTGTGTGCCTTCAGTCTTCTTGTGATGAACATCATGGTTGCGTCTTGTTGGTTGTCAAGAGGCGACGTAGAGTCAAGTGTGTTTGTCCCTTTTTACACGCGCGCACACAGGTAACGTCTAAATCAAAAAAAAAAATTCACACTTGTTATCCGAGTTGTTGTCGCTAACGAAGAGGTTCGTTACAGACTTCTTGGTATGCACTGACGCATCCAAGGAAGGTTTAGGTGGAGTCTTGATGCAAGACGGATGAGTGATTGCTTACATTTAGAGGAAATTGAAAAGGTATGAGGAGAACTACGCGACGCATGATTTGGAGTTATTAGCCATCGTATATGCCTTGAAGGTTTGGAGACACTACCTTGTTGGATGAAAATTTGAATTAAAGACTGATCATTGTGGGCTGCAACACATTTTCATGCAAAGCAACCTCAACGCGTGACAACGACGTTGGTCGGAATTGCTTAGCGAGTACGAATTTGAGATTACTTACATAAAGGGAACGGTGAACCGAGTGGCGGATGATTTCAGTCAAAGGCCATGCATGTTTTCGGTGTTGCCTCTTCAGATGAATCTACGTGAGAAGATTCTCACTTTATAGTGTGATGATGACTGGTACAAAGAGGTCGAGGTTTTTTTTGGACAAAACACAGTGATGGTACAATGATATGAGGGATTTTCTTTTGATACCAATGGGTTATTGAGGTTTAGAGGTCAGATTTATGTACCGCCAAACGACGAGTTGAGGATGTTGATCCTGAGCGAGGCTCATAGAGTAGTTTACATGGCTCACCCAGGAATCACAAAGATGAGGGCAGACCTTAAACCCTTATTCTTCTGGAAGGGAATGGAGGCTGACATAGTCAACTTTGTGGCTAGATGTCTAGAGTGTCAGCAGGTAAAGGCTGAACATAGACACCCGACAGGATTAATTCAACCACATGCCATTCCAGAATCAAAATGGGAAGTTATTTCGATGGATTTTATTGTTGGATTGCCTCTGACGGCAAGGAGACACGACTCAATTTTTGTAGTAGTAGACACTCTGATGAAGAGTTCTCACTTTATTCCTGTGTGTACGACGTATGAGGCACCTGACATAGTGAGAGTTTTCATCAGTGAGATTGTGAGGTTGCATGGCGTGCCTAAGAAGATTATATCCGATCGAGGATCGATGTTTACTAGACGATTTTGGATGAGTTTCCAAGAGGCCTTGGGAACCCAACTTAATTTTAGTACTGTGTATCACCCAGAGACTGATGGATAGACCGAACGAACAAACCAAACCTTGGAAGACATGTTGCGCATGTACGTGATGGACCAACAAAAGCATTGGGAGGAATTCTTGCCTCTAGTAGAGTTCGCTTACAACAATAGTTATCAGAGCACCATTAAGATGGCGCCTTTTGAGTTTCTTTATGGGCGACCGTGTCGGATGCCCTTGAGTTGGGATCGGCTTGAGGATAGGGTCCTGGTGGGACCAGAAGAGATCCAAGAAATGGAAGAGAAAATGAAAACCATGAGACAAAGGATTAAAGAAGCACAGGATCGACATAAGAGTTATGTCGATATGCACCGAGTCGACCGTAGTTACGAGGTCGGCGATCGAGTCTTCTTGTGGGTTAAACCGCATAAGACCTTGATCAAGTCTAGATAGGAAGATAAAATCTCTCATAGGTTTGTGGGACCTTTCGAGATTGTGGAGAGAAAGGGGCCCGTGGCCTATCGATTAGCCTTGTCTGACTCTTTGAGGCGTATGCACGATGTTTTTCATGTATCTGTTTTGAGACATTATATTAGTGATCCTACACACGTGATTGACATGAGTTCCTTGAAAGTATCAGACGAGGGAGAACTCACGACTGAGCCGATCCACATCTTAGATCATCGCATTCGACAGTTATGATGTCGAACAATAGATCAGGTCAAGGTCCAGTGGGACAGTTATAGTCCGCACTCGGCGACCTGGGAGGATGCATATGATATGCACCAGCAGTTCCCATTTTTGTTTGATAGATAGACTTATGATACTGTGGTACTTTTATTTCGGCATTTATACTGAGAAACTTCAGGACGAAGTTTAGACCAAGAGGGGGTGTATGTAACATCCTGCTCTGGCACACTAAGAAAATTTATTCTTTGAGGACACTTGCTCACAAGTGATCTGGACTTTTTGATGTTAAAACACTTATCCTTGATTATGATGCATTATGATAGATGACATGATGTTTTACTGCTTGGACATAGACAGGTGCTATTGACTCAGTTTTACTGAGTGTGCAGGGTTTCTGACCTTGAGGATGCAGAGGCATCGACAGAACCCCTTGGAATCTGGATTGAGTCAGGGAGTGTGCTATTTGGGTTGATTTATTTACTGTGATATTTCATTGATTGATGATATGATGTGGACATGTTCTGACACGTTTGTTTATGATGCAGGATGATGATAGCTTGCCGAACAGACTCACATATGGAGTAAATGGGCCACACACGATTTCCAGAGAGGTTGAGGGAGAGGTGTGGACAACAACCCTGCCACAGCCTACTAGCAATCCCGTCGTGGCTCGAATTGTAGGTTAACGATTACCTAGTTCGAGAGGATCCATGATGCCATGAGGGCAGACTGTGAAAGTTGCTCACGATGATTCTAAGGGGCACGCAATAAGGCGAGGGCCTTATTCCTTAGAGCCCTTAGTCTCCCACAAGTTCACCTGGCAGAGTGTTGACTCCAGGGGTTATAGATGTCTACCAATCAGTCAAGTTGCTGAGTGGCACCCTTGGAGCACGTGGTGCATCCTGAAGGGCACATCACGCGAAAGAAACACAAGTTGGTGAGTGGCACCCTTGGAGCACGTGGTGCATTCTGAAGGGCACGTCACGTGAAAGAAACACAAGTTGGCGAGTGGAACCCTTGGAGCACGTGGTGCATCCTGAAGGGCACGTCGCACGAAAGAAACACAAGTTAGCGAGTGGCACCCTTGGAGCACGTGGTGCATCCTGAAGGGCACGTCGCGCAAAAGAAACATGAGTTGGTGAGTGGCACCCTTGGAGCACGTGGTTCATCCTGAAGGGCACGTCGCGTTGATGTTGATGAAGGAACAAACCTAGATGGCCCTAAGACATTTGACACATTAAGAAATTCTTAAGCTACTTCCCTAATTAAATGCTGCCTAGTTTAGAATCTAAGTCCTAAGTCTAAAACTTCTCAGGGTAAAATTTTAGTCTAACCTTAAGAAAAAGGACCCCAGAAATAAAAATAAAAGTTTAAATAAAAACCCACTTAAGTAATAGTTTAGTCTTCATAAGATTCTTGGGGTAAATGAAGAGAGTAAGAATTTAATTAAAAATAGTGGATTTAAAAATTTCAAAGAAGAAATTATTCATTAACTTATGCAAGTACAAAGATATTAAATTAATAATGAAAGGGAAAGATTTAATAACGCAACTGGCATTTTGGGCTTTAATAAAAAAGGGGAAAGAAGGGAATAATAAGAATTAGGAAACTAAGTAATGGAGGAAACTTAATAAAGGAAAGATGGGAACTTATAGTAAAAAGCAAGGTCAATATAGTAAGGAACCTACAATTAAGAACCTGCTAATCTGAGCTAATTTAGTAACATATTTTTTTTAGGAAAGTATTTAAAACATGTAAGGGGATCTAGGAACACCTAGGAGTAAATTTAGGAGCGACTCTATGTGGGTGAGGGATTTGTGACAATTAATAAATTTAAATAACATATTTATTGGAGAAAAGAGGGGGATGGACGACACTTGTGCGATGGAGAATATTTATAGTATTTTATTGAAACTTAATTTAAAATGTGAATTAGGAAAGTTGGTGGGTCTCAGAACTCTATAAAAGAAAAGGGAAATGAGGAAGAAAGGGACCGGTTGTAAGCATAATGTTACACTGCCGAATTGTGACTTGATTGATTACTTGTGGGGAGTTGGGATTTTCTCAGCTCTAAGAGGAGTGGTAGCTCGGCCTTGCGAGGAAAGCTGGGAAGCTAGACGTACCGTCTGGGTAGTGTGTGGCCCCTTTGCTTCTCGGGGGGCTAAGGGGGAAGCAGAGTACCCCTAGCGATTGGCTGGGAGGTACCGGTGAGGTCTCGACAGTTGGAAAGCAGGAGCAGGACGGAGCGTGCGGACGACACTCGAGAAAGAGAACAGGAAACGATATGCATTTTGGTTGATTGATAGCATGTTGTAGGATGTATGATTATGATATGCATGTGTATTGTTTAGGTAGTTGACTTTCTAGTCTCCTGACCTTGAATTTGATGATGGAAAGGTTCTTTAATTCTGCGTTCTATCACTGGAAAAGTTTATTGTTGCTTGTCATATATTTTGCTAGATGAACCAGCTTGGTGTTTCTTTACCATTCCTGCATTAAATTCCAGTTTCTGCGTCTTAATTGATTGTGCCTTAATTGTTTGCGTCTGGTTTGCGTTTGGTTATAACCTCAGTTCCTGCGTCCAAAATTGATTGCGTTTGTTATAACCTCTTTTTGCATTTTAAATGCCCATTCCTGCGCATGGACGACGCTCCTGTACCCGTTAAATGCCATTCTAATTTTATTTAAATGCCCATTGTGTTTTTAAATGCCCATTGCATTTTTAAATGCCCATTCTAATTTTATTTATCAAGCAACCATAGTAACTATAACCTGTTGAGGATGGTTTCCTTATCATTGTAATGGTGGATGTACTAACCATATAACAGTTTTCTGGTTTTAAGATAAACACGACACTAACTTAATAATGGAACGAGTGTAATGATTATATCCTGACGATCTTGTATTAATCAGCCATTAAACACGGCACTAACAAGTCTGGTTATATTTTCAAGGAAATCTACGCCTTTAGATTCTAAATGATAGGTTATTACTAAAAGGGATCTGTGTTTTCCTCATATAAGTTCAAGGAGTGTGCTTTCAGAAATTCTAGAAGGCAGCTAGTCTTTTTATTATAAAAATAAAATTTTGATAGAAAGGAAATCTTCTTGTTTAACTAGTTCCCTTTTATATTATAAAAAACTTAAGATAGATGATTGACTTATTTTATTCTAGTAGTAAAATGCAGTATTCTTATTAGATAACAGAGAATGAATTTTATATGTTATTTTATTTGCATTGTATGGCCACATGATTTAAAGTTATTGTTGTCTTATGGTACTTATGTGGAATTTTATTGTAAATGATAACATAAATGGTATAAGTAATGTGTGAATGCATTGCTGCTGTAATATATTGTCTTGCAATATGTAAAAGTAACATTATGGCATTATAAAATAAAATATCATGTTAGTGTTGATAGCAAGATATGCATTTTATTGTTATTTTAAATACAAAGTTATGGGAACATAAGATAAATGACATTGTTATTCATTGGTAATGCTATTGAAATTTACTGTTATTAATGACACATCAGATGTAAGGTCCTCAAACCAAGTACCTTAAATTACTATGTTTGGGTAATTTAAGGAATTTGCAATTACTTCAATTTACCTTATTCTAAGGTTGGGTCGGGAATCTCGTCGATTAATGGAATTAAATGGAGTATTGGATTTGTAATTAATATCAATTGCGTCATAGGAAATACCTTGTCTTAAACAATGTTGTTGTTGTCGGAGTCCTTCTGACTTGCGCACTCCGTAGAGGACTTGGTTGTTATTTTAATAATTGTTGTACTTGGTTGTGATAATTTAATTGCTTGGTCTGCTTGCGTTAGGCGGGATGTAGACACCTCCATGTTCCTCAGAACAGTCGCCAGCCCTGAGACCTTAAATGGTTAAAATCGATGGGAACCTGGGCTTGAGCATTGCTTATGTGTCTTGAAAGTCCTAACCTTGTAGGGTAGGACGTATGGGTAGTCAGTCTTACCTTTTGGATTGATCATCGTTAATGCATGCAGTTACTTGATGTGCATCTTATGTCGTCTTGTGGCATCGTCGTTGTTGCGTCTTGTTAGACGTCGGGTGGCGACGCAGAGTCGATGGTGTTGTTTTCTTTGTTCACGCGTGCACACACTTGCTAAAAAAAAAAAAAAAAATTCACTTGTTTTCTGAGGATCGTCATCTCGTAGTAACGAGGAGGTTCTTTACATATGGTATCAGAGCCGGTTCGACCCGTGACTTGGGATTCGCTACAGCTTTTGTGACATGATTTGATTTGATATATTATTGTTGATCGAGTTGATTGTGTGCGTGCAGGTAATCATGGTTAGAGGACACCACGGAGGCAGATGACGGGGTGCTAGGGGAGGAGGTGTGACGCCTCCAGTAGCATCCATGCTTGAGGGGTCTAACCCCCAGGGAGGCGAGTAGGTTCTCGGACAAGAGAAGATAGCAGTTGGCGATGTTGTTGGGATGATGAGATCTTTTTCGCGCATGTCCGAGGCACTAATCTGTCGATTGGACAGAGACGAGGATAGGGCGCTGGCACCCACTGAGGTTCCACCACGCACACCAGCCATTACAGGTAGCATTCACCGTGAACTCGAGAAGGTTAAATTTCTCGAGTTCTTTGGTGCCCCGGATGGCGTCGTTGCCAAGGCATGGTTGGAGAATATGGCAATGTGCTTCGCACTTCACGATTATACCTCCAACATGAAGGTCTGCATGGAGGTATTTCAACTGAAGGGGAGCGCTCTTCTATGGTGGAAGACGCTCCTGCTACAGCTGAACATGGCCGTTGAAGATGTGTCATGGTAGTTGTTCAAGGAATGGTTCCGAGAGAGGTACCTTTCAGAGGAATTCATTGACCATCAGCTCAATGAGTTCAACGCTTTACGACAAGAATGTCGTACGGTGCCCGAGTACGAGGCACGTTTTATAGAGTTGCTCCGGTATGCTCTGCACCTTAACACAGAAAAAATTAAGGTCAACAAGTTCATGTTTGGCCTTAACGGAAGCCTACGTGCTAAGGTTAGGATGTTGATGCCTCAAACCTTGCATGATGCCATCCAAAAGGCCCTTATAGTAGAGGAGGATCTTATCAGTGGGGGTCAGACCAGGACTCCAGCGAGACCAGCAAGGCAGGGTTCATCTAGAACACCGCAACATCAGACACCAGGGAGACATACGCTGGGACATCATGGATTCCAGAGGGGATCCACTTTCACCACACCCCAGCGACTGTCGCCTGAGCAGCGGACACCTTATCGGGGACCACAGCACCAACAACAACGTTACCTGCAGCAGCAACAGAATAGGCCTGTTTAGCAGAACAGACCAGGGTTCCAGGCCGGTGGGCCGTCATCTTCTACTTCAGGTACAAGCACTACTGGGCCGAAGAAAGGGTGTTGGACATGTGGGGAGCCACACTACCAACGCGACTGTCCTGTGGAGAGGACCAGAGTGTCTGGATCAGCTGGACCCACTATCGTGGGAGATATGGGCAAGGCTCATCGGATTCATGCGGCAATGAATAACCATCAGGCAGAGCACCAGTCAACTGTGCTCGAGACGACAGGTACTGTCGCTGACCAGACTCTTAGTATTTTGATAGACCCAAGTGCTACTGAGAGTTTCATTTCTGGTACAGCGCTAAAAAGGATTAAGGTAAAGGCAGTCGAACAGGATGAGTTTAGCTTCATAGAGATGTCTTTAGGAGCCAAACAAAAGGTTGGAGGAAAGGTTATGGGTTGTGCCCTTAACCTGGGAGAGTTTGTCATGAGGGTCAACTTGTACGTCATGATATTAGGATCTTATGACATCATGATTGGTATGGATTGGTTGGAATTGCATGAGGCGATACTCAACAGCAAGACGAAATGGTTGAGCTTGGTCGATGATGAAGGACAGAGACGTGTGATAGTAAGACGGAACCAGGGAGTATCCCTGAGGTTCGTCTCTTCCTTACAGTTACAGAAGAGTATGCACAAGTGGTGCAAGCTTTATGCGATCCTTGTGCTAAATGAAAAGGGAGTAGCGGAAGGTCTAGAACACCTTCCGGTGGTGAAGGAGTTTGCGGACGTATTTCCAAAGGAGTTGCCTGGGATGCCGTCGAAAATGGAACTGGATTTTACCTTAGACCTAAAACCGAGGACTGAACCAATAGCAAGAACACCTTATCAGATGTCAACCCTGGAGTTGCAAGAGATGAAAATGCAACTGAAGGAGTTGTTGGATCTGGGACTGATATGCCCTAGTGTGTCACCGTGGGGTGCACCAGTTATTTTCATACGAAAGAAGGATGGGTCGTGGAGAATTTGCATTGACTACTATCAAGTGAACAAGGCTACGATCAAGAATCAATATCCCTTACCAAGAAGAGATGATCTATTCGATCAAATGAAGGGTGCGGCAGTGTTCTCCAAGATCGATTTGCGATCAGGGTATCACCAGTTATGGATCAAGGAGGATGACGTCCCTAAGACCGCCTTTAAGATGAGATTTGGACATTACAAGTTTATTGTTTTACCGTTTGGACTGACAAACGCCCCAGGGGTGTTCATGAGTTTGATGAACGGCGTGCTCCGAGAGTACTTGGACAAGTTCGTTCAAGTATTCATTGATGATATCTTGATCTACTCTCGGATGACGGAGGAGCATGACGAGCACTTGCGCTTGGTACTACAGTGTCTACGAGAGCACAAATTGTATGGGAAGTTGTCCAAATGCTCTTTTTATCAATCGAGGATTCACTACTTAGGGCATGTCATCTCTGGCGAAGGTATCGTCATGGATCCAGCGAAGGTTGAGGCTATTATGGAATGGCTTGTGCCGACGAATGTCACAGAAGTGTGTAGTTTTATGGGTTTAGCAGGATACTATCGACGGTTTGTCGAGGGATTTTCGAAGATAGTAAATCTGATCACAGAATTGTAGAAGAAAAACAAGAAGTTTGCTTGGACCCAGAAATGCGTGGAAGCATTTCGGAGGCTTAAAGAGTTGTTGACCACAACGCTGATACTAAAGGTCCCTGACATGGATGCAGACTTCTTGGTATGCACTGACACATCCAAGGAAGGTTTAGGCAGAGTCTTGATGCAAGACAGACGAGTGATTGCTTACATTTTGAGGAAATTGAGAAGGCATGAGGAGAATTACGTGATGCACTATTTGGAGTTATTAGCCATCGTATATGCCTTGAAGGTTTGGAGACACTACCTTGTTGGATGAAAATTTGAATTAAAGACTGATCATTGTGGGCTGCAACACATTTTCATGCAAAGCGACCTGAAAGCGCGACAACGACATTGGTTGGAATTGCTTAGCGAGTACGACTTTGAGATTACTTACATAAAGGGAACGGTGAACTGAGTGGCGGATGCTTTGAGTCGGAGGCCACGCATCTTTTCGGTGTTGCCTCTTCAGACGAATCTACATGAGAAGATTCTCACTTTACAGCATGATGATGACTGGTACAAAGAGGTCGAGGGTTTTTTCAGACAAAACACAACGATGGTACCATGATATGAGGTATTTTCTTCTGATAGCGATGGATTAGTGAGGTTTAGAGGTCGTATTTATGTACCGCCAAACGATGAGTTGAGGATGTTGATCCTGAGTGAGGCTCATAGAGAAGTTTACATGGCTCACCCAGGAGTCACGAAGATGAGGGAAGACCTTAAACCCTTATTCTTCTGGAAGGGAATGAAGGCCGACATAGTCAACTTTGTGGCTAGATGTCTAGAGTGTCAGCAGGTAAAGGTTGAACATAGACACCCGGTAGGATTAATTCAACCACATGCCATTCCAGAATCGAAATGGGAAGTTATTTCGATGGATTTTATTGTTGGATTGCCACTGATGGCAAGGAGACACGACTCGATTTTTGTAGTAGTAGACACTCTGATGAAGAGTGCTCACTTTATTCTTGTGCGTATGACGTATCAGGCACCTCACATAGTGAGAGTTTTCATCAGTGAGATTGTGAGGCTGCATGGCGTGCCTAAGAAGATTATATCCGATCAAGGATCGGTGTTTACTGGACGATTTTGGACAAGTTTCCAAGAGGCCTTGGGAACCCAACTTAATTTTAGTACTGCGTATCACCCAGAGACTGACGGACAGACCGAACAAATGAACCAAACCTTAGAAGACATGTTGCACATGTACGTGATGGACAAAGAAAAGCGTTGGGAGGAATTCTTGCCTCTAGTAGAGTTCTCTTACAATAACAGTTACCAGAGCACCATTAAGATGGTGCCTTTTGAGTTTCTTTATGGGCGACCATGTTGGACGCCCTTGAGTTGGGATCGGCTTGAGGATAGGGTCCTAGTGGGACCAGAAGGGATCCAAGAAATGGAAGAGAAAATGCAAACCATAAGACAAAGGATTAAAGAAGCGCAGGATCAATAGAAGAGTTATGCCGATGCGTACCGAGTCGACCGTAGTTACGAGGTCGACGATCGAGTCTTCTTGCGGGTTAAACCGCATAAGAGTTCGATCAAGTCTAGATAGGGAGCTAAACTCTCTCCTAGGTTCATGGGACGTTTCGAGATTGTGGAGAGAAAGGGGACCGTGGCCTATCGACTAGCCTTGCTTGATTCTTTGAGGCGTATGCACGATGTTTTTCATGTATCTATTTTGAGACATTATATTAGTGATCCTACACACGTGATTGACATGAGTTCCTTGCAGGTATCAGACGAGGGAGTGCTCACGGCTGAGACGGTACTCATATTAGATCATTTTGTTCGACAGTTATGACGTTGAACGGTAGATCAGGTCAAGGTCCAGTGGGACAGTTATAGTCCGCACTCGACGACCTGGGAGGATGCATATGATATGCGCCAGCAGTTCCCATTTTTGTTTGATAGATAGACTTATGATACAATGGTACTTTTATTTCAGCATTTATACTGAGAAACTTTGGGACGAAGTTTAGACCAAGAGGGGGTTTATGTAACATCCCGCTCTGGCGCACTGAGAAAATTTATTCTTTGAGGACACTTGCTCGCAAGTGATCTGGACTTTTTGATGTTAAAACACTTATCCTTGATTATGATGCATTATGATAGATGACATGATGTTTTATTCCTTGGACATAGACAGGTGCTATTGACTTAGTTTTACTGAGTGTGCAGGGTTTCTGACCTTGAGGATGCAGAGGCATCGGCGAAACCCCTTGGACTCCGGATTGAGTCAGGGAGTGTGCTATTTGGGTTGATTTATTTACTGTGATATTTCATTAATTGATGATATGATGTGGACATGTTCTAACATGTTTGTTGATGATTCAGGCTGACGATAGCTTGCTGACCAGACTCACATATGGAGTAAAGGGGCCACACACGATTTCCAGAGAGGTTGAGGGAGAGGTGTGGACAATAGCCCTGCCACAGCCTACTAGCACTCCCGCTGTGGCTCAAACTGTAGGTTAACGATTACCTAGTTCGAGAGGATCCACGATGCCATGAGGTTAGATTGCGACAGTCACTCACGATGATTCTAAGGGGCGCGCAATAAGGCGGGGGCCTTATTCCTTAGAGCCCTTAGTCTCCCACAATTTCACCTGGCGGAGTGTTGACTCCAGGGGTTGTAGATGTCTACGAATCAGTCAAGTTGGCGAGTGGCACCCTTGGAGCACGTGGTGCATCCTGAAGGGCACGTCGTGCGAAAGAAGCACAAGTTGGCGAGTGGCACCCTTGGAGCACGTGGTGCATCCTATAGGGCACGTCGCACGAAAGAAACACAAGTTGGCTAGTGGCACCCTTGGAGCATGGGGTGCATCCTAAAAGGCACGTCGCGTGAAAGAAACACAAGTTTGCAAGTGGCACCCTTGGAGCACGTGGTGCATCCTGAAGGGAACGTCGCGCAAAAGAAACATGAGTTGGCAAGTGGAACCCTTGGAGCACGTGGTGCGTCCTGAAGGGCACGTCGCGTTGATGTTGATGAAGGAACAAACCTAGATGGCCCTAAAACATTTGACACATTAAGAAATTCTTAAGCTACTTCCATAATTAAATGTCGCCTAGTTCAGAATCTAAGTCCTAAGTCTAAAACTTCTCAGGGTAAAATTTTAGTCTAACCTTAAGAAAAAGGACCCCAGAAATAAAAATAAAAATTTAAACAAAAACCCACTTAAGTAATAGTTTAGTCTTCATAAGATTCTTGGGGTAAATGAAGAGAGTAAGAATTTAATTAAAAATAGTGGATTTAAAAATTTCAAAGAAGAAATTATTCATTAACTTATGGAAGTACAAAGATA
>ML783653.1:647825-685315 GCA_009831015.1 Picea engelmannii
AACCATGACAAAACAATAATGAGTCATATTTACATCAAACACTATTGGGTCCATTACCCAAAACTTTGTGCTACAGGTCTTTCTTTAAGGGTTGACATCAATGACAACCAACCTTAATCAACAACCTTAAATGGTTAAAATCGATGGGAACCTAGGCTTGAGCATTGCTTATGTGTCTTGGAGGTCCTAACCTTGCCAGGTAGGACGGGCGGGTAGTTATTCTTACCTTTTGGATTGATCATCGTTAATGCATGCAGTTACTTGATTTGCGTCTTATGTCATCTTGTGGTGTCGTCATTGTTGTGTCTTGTTAGACATCGGGTGGCGACACAGAGTCGATGGTGTTGTTTCCCTTGTTCACGCATGCACACACTTGCTAAAACAAAACAAAAAAATTCACTTGTTTTATGAGGATCGTCGTCCCGTACTAATGAGGAGGTTCTTTACACTTGTTGGCAACTATGAGGACTAGTACATGAGATGGACCACACTGCGACAAGAGAGAGGCCAAGCAGTTCCGTAGTTCACCAATACCTTCCATACCTTGCGCACCAAGATGGGTATCAAAGACTCCGAGCGACATTTGGTTCTGAAATACTGTGGGGCTTTACACAGATACATCCAGACTGAAATGGATTTTTTGGACATCTCATCACTTGGTGTTGCTTATCAATATGTTGTTAAAATTGAGCAGAAATTTAAGCACCAGAACAAATGGGAATTTGGATCTGCAAATCCACAACAACCAAAGTATGAAAAAGACGGCCCTAACAAACAGTCTCCTGAAAACCACTCCAAGACACATGAAAATAAGGGTAACAGGAGGACAAAGAAGGACACTAGAAAATGGTATGATTTCCACAAAATCCCCTGGCACAACACCGATGAATGTACAAGGAGCCAAACCCTGATTCATAATCTGATTCTGAAAATACTGGTAAAGTACAGATCATTGACACAGACCCCACTGCTATTGTTGCGACTGCAACAATTCAACCAGAAGAACCAACAGATCCTGAAGAGGGGGAGCACCTTTTTCATTCACAGATGTGGGTGAAGGGAACCCAGCTGCATTTTATTGTTGATAGTGGAAGCCAGAAAAACATCATCTCAGTAGAGGTCATAAAATAGTTGGGATTGTCGACAACACCACACCCGCATCCATACAACATCGAGTGGATTCGGCAAGGACAAGATCTTCATGTCAGCCAACAGTGTCGATTTTCATACGACATCCAACCCTTCAAGGATGAGGTATTATGTGATGTTTTCCCACTGTATGTCTGTGATGTTCTCTTGGGCCAACCATATATGTGGAGATGCCATGTTTTTTATGAGTCTCGACCCCGTAGTGTCATTGTTACTTTGTGGGGTCATCTCTACAGAATACCAGAGTTAGTTCCAACTATTGTTCCACCTAAAAAGTGTCGCAAGGTAGTATCTCATACTGTAAAATTCAGCTTCTTCACAATCTATTCAAAAGGGGAACAGAAGGACACTGCAATCACTACAGCTTCGCCCCAAGCACCTTCTATACAATAGAAATAAGTCGGCAAGGTTGCAGCAAAGCGCAAAGATTACTTCTTCACACCATCCTCTCAAGTAGCCCGACTTGTTGAACATCCTCAACCTCAACAGGTTCATGACATACTTCCACAAACTGAGCAGCATGACGTCTCCAACAAGGCAAGCAGCTCACCAAGATGCAGATTCAGCAAATGATTTTCCCTCTCCCCTGGGAACTCAATGCAATGGAAACCATTTATTCCTAAGGAGGGAGGATTGATCTAGGTGGATATCGGTGGCCACCCATCTTTTTCGACTGGCTCAAAACAATTTTCTGTCAAATTTGGCAATTTACTATTTTTAGTAGTTTTTAACTTTTGGGGCCATTTTGAGGGCCCAAATGAATATTTTTAGAGATCGAGGTTCTCAATGATAGCTAAAGGAATTATTTAGCCTCCAAAATGAATCTCCTCGACGACACCTTTCCAACGAGCTATCACACACCTAAAACGGAGATCGTATGCAAACGTTACGACCTCGGGAAGTTGATGTACTCACTTACCCAAACGGGGCCCACATGACTTTTGGCACTTCATCTCCTAGGGTTACGTTTTTTAATGTCTAGGGTTTTTTGAATTCCATTTTATTTTAAAAAGGCCTTCGGAGCCTCATTGTAATCATCTTCTTGCGAATGCCAGTAGCCGTCACATCTCTTCTCAGAGATAAGATGCCACCATTCTAGCGAGTCTTTCACTATATATTTTTATAGTCTCTGTACATTTCTTTCATTAATAGAAATCATGTATTACTATATATCTGTGTTTATGGTTGCATATCTGATAAATTTTCGTTATATTATTGAATATCTGCGATATCTCTGTGCATTTATTTATTATATCTCCGCTCTCATTTCGTGCCGAAAATAATCTGGATCATGGACACCCTTGTAACCCCTGTTGGTACCCATTCAAGTGGTAGCGCATTAAAAAACACCTGTATATATATTGGCCTAGTTATCTTGAAACCCATTGTAGATCAATCGATCGACCGCATGATTACTATAGTTCCATTGAGAACATCACTCAGGAAGATACTCTATAGTACCTAGGAAACCAGTTAGTATGACAAATGGTACAGTCTAGCCTCGTTAGTTGGTTCCCTGAGATATTGAATCAAGTACTATTGTTCGACGTCACACGTATATTAAAGAGTTATAGCACAGGGAAAACCCTTGTCTGTAGGAAATATAAAAATAATAACCCTTGCGATAGAAACAAAACATAAAAGGAACATACATGATATATTAGTGTGAAACCTTTCCTCCTACATTCTAGTTGTGAAATTACTACACATTTTTTCATGTTAAGAATTTTTTCATTTCAACATTGTATTATTATTCAGATTGGAGTATAACTCTGCAAGAGTACAAAAAACCAGAAAATACTAGGGCCTACCCGCACCCTTATTTGAGAACTATCCCATTGGATTCCTTTTTTCGTACTGATCATTGTGATACCTATTATTTTTATCATTTTTTTACCCCATGGACCGATACCTTCCCAGCACACTTATTCCCCACTTATCCCATTAGTCTCCTCTTGTTTCCCTAATCACAATGGTATATATCACTTGTCTTCCTTTTCTTTCATGGACCAACTGATGCAACCGCTCTCAGTAGCAGCCGCTCTCACCAGGACCTTCTTTCTACACAGGCCCGAAGAGTCAATGCTCTTCCAACTCCCCTCGGGAGTTACCCACAGTAACCTCTTTCGGCGATCTCCCCTTCGTAAATCAGGAAATCAGGTTTCGCGGTATCGCGAAACTTGATTCACAACCTCATGCAAATCGAAACTCCGAACCCCGAGTTCCGATGGTCAACGGTCAACGGTCCCATATATCGGGGATTTCCCTATCCGGAAATCGCTATTTGCGATGTTGACACTTTGAAACTCAAACCCCCGAATGCCGATATGCTGATTCCCCGATATAGCGCCACCTGTACTCCACTAGCACCTTTGGGTCCCACGCAGCCATGCCACTTCGGGATTTTGCGGATCGCGAATCCATGATGCAAATGTTTCTTACTATTGAAAACCCCGAACATCGAATCCTGACCTCCCGGGATCTCACGACACCTGTCCCTGCTCTGATCGACGGCTCCTGTTAAATTGGGAAATCGCGACTCGCGATTTCATGAGGTATAAAAACTCTTACCTCGCCAAACTCCAAATGCCGAACCCCGATGGGCGTTGGTTCTTTCCTCCTGCACCAAAGGACTAAACCTCGCGCAACTTATCCACGATCCAACGATCGGTGGGATTTCGCGATTTCCTCCCGCGAATCCTGTCCGTTGATTCTCCTCCCTGAGGATTCCTTCCACTCTACAACCTTCCTCTGCTCGAATCTCACCAAGGCCTGTTCCCACAATATGTATGAGGAACTATCCCTCCTGAGATTTTATTCTATGACTCCTTCAGAGACCCTTCATGCAAACTGCTTGCGTTCGACCTTCAAACACTCTCGAGTGTTGAACTCACCTGAACTCTGTGCACTCGCAACCACAAAAATCCTTAGCCTTCTACTCAGACAATTGCTGAGACTTCTATTCCAGCCTGCACTTCCCCTGTACAGCTTCGATGACCCAATTCAGCTTCTGGACTGATGAGAATAAGAGCTCAACTGTCTAGCCTCCTCAACGCACTCTATGCGGAGGAATTCAACTGCACTCTATGCAGGAATCTCCGGCTCAGACAGAGAAACAATTAAAACTCATCACCTTCCCTCAGACTTCAGTTAATACCTAAAATCACATGCACAACATAACCAAAAGCAAATCCATACAAGGAAACGAAACATTCAATGAGCACATAAGCACATACACAGAGAAAACAACACCAGTCATGAAATTGAATCAAAAACTCTTTCTATTAATCCAATCTGTACATGAGGGCTCTCCACAAGTTCTCTACTTTGCTCTTCTCTTCTTGCTCCTGAATGAATGCTAATTATACAATGATACAAAGGAGGGTGCCTATATTTTGTTTGCCCTCGAAAACTAGAATCATCATATCTACAATTAAATTCCTATCTAACAACATTAAAACTATTAAATGCCTTCCTATCTATAATACAATACATGTGCGCTTCATTAACTCTTCACATTAATGTTTTGCGCAACAAATATCAAATACATTTCAAAAAGAAGTTTTGTTGGCTTGTCCAACTGTCTTTCTCTGCTCCACGCGCTGGCTCGCTTGATGAGTGAGCGATGCTCCTGCATCACCAACCCATCATACCCTCATGGATCCCACCCACCAAGAAGAAACCAATTAGAAATTGAGTACTGACCTTACTTCCCTTCAGGCCCAAGTAAATAAGGACATTCCAACTATTCATGCAAAAATGGACCTTATCTAAGAACATCTCGGTAGCCAAATTGATGAATTTCATTATTCTCTACACCAATTCATCAATGAATTCTAGGATCCTTCCTCTTCTGATCTAGCTCTATATACTGAAGGTGTTGATTCTAGCTAACCTCTACACTCTCATTCCAACTCCCTATCTCATGGACCTCGTTTTCCTTGAGTCAAAGTAAACAAATTTGATGGCTCAGATCCAGAAGCATGGGTTACTCAGATGGAACACTATTTCTCCCTACATGGTATCACCGACGAATTAACAAAGATTTGTTATGTAATTCTCTATTTGGATCCAGAATCATGGAAATGGTGGCAATGTCATCAAAATGCACGCGAAGGGTAATTTTCTTAGTCAAATTTTGTTGTAGAGTTGTATGAATTCTTTGAAACGTGCACCCACCATTTATGACATCTGACCAAGTTGAAACAATATGGAATAGTGAAATATTTTATTCCTTCCTTTCAGCACTTAGATTTTCACAAGGAGGGCATGATAGATGATTTCTACCGGGAACGCTTTATCAGTGGACTCAAGGATCAAATTCTAGCCTAGGTCATCATGGCTTGCCCCTAGACTTGGTTGGAAGAAAATAGATGTGCCAAGGAAGAACAACATGTCATCTTGGCCAACAAAAAAAAACCACTTTTGTTCCCTGCTAAAAACCCACCACCCCTGCTCCTAAGGCCCCTGCTATGAAGGTACAAAAATTAACAAGGGAAGAAATGGTTGAATTCCAACTCAAGGTTATTTTTTCCAATTATGATGATAAATGATTTCTTAGGAACAAGTGTAAATAACCTAAACATTGTATGGCCATTTCAGAGGATGTTTCTATTGAAGAGGTTGAGGTTTCACATGAAGCAGAGATACCCAAAAAATACGACCCTAAACCTCCCTATGATACACTTGAAATTGAACCACTCATTTGACTTAATTCTCTCATTGGTTTTTTTGCTCGCCAAACCCTTATGTGAGACCCCATGACTTGAAAACTTTGGAATTTATTATTATCATTTTTCTTTTAGAATTTTAATTATTTTCCAAAAGACAGTTTGGTTGATTGACCAAATATGATTTGAAAAACCTTATTATTTTATGAAATTAAACATATGTGTAAAAAGGGGCACACATTGAAGCAGTTTTTAAAGAGAGAGTTAGGAATCCAAAGGGGTTGTCCAAGTGGAAATAGACTGAGACAAGTTGTGGAGTTAACACAACTTCAAAAAGACACATTCTAGATTTATAGGAGAATCTGTGAACATGTGTAGAATTGAATCTGACATGTGGTGAATGAGAAGGAGGCTCAAGACAAGTGTCACAAATCCTAGGAAAAATAAAAAAAAGTCATGGCAATGGAATGGGATGCCATTAATAGGAAGCGAACTAATAACTCTAAGAGTCTATACATTGAACTGACTTGACACCACGATTTTCTAATATTACACAGGAACATGGTACTCATAATTATGCAAGAGGCCATGTAGGCATCCCCTTGGATTCTGAACTCAGCTAAGGGGTGATAGAGGTTGAAATAGGCTCTAGTATATGCTTGGGAGGAACAAAGTCTTCAATGTGTGGTTTCCCCAACTTCCATGTTTTACTTCTTTATTATGAATATGATGATCTGAATGTTTAATATGTATTATTGTGCATTATTGTGACCAACATTATTGTTTATGAAGTATTTTAAAGCATAAATAAATAGTAACAGTATTAGATTTAAGTGCTTTCTATGGGAAAATAGATGCATATCATAGTTTCATGAAGAAAGATTGTTGAAAGAAAAACAATAGTTATTCTGACCCTAGATCTATGAACACAATCATATTACGAGTAGAAAACCAATAAAAAACATGAGTAAGACCTAGTTACTAAAACATAAACCGTGTTCAGATAGGAAACATGTATTGAAGAGACAGAGTTAAAAAACATACACTATGTATATTTCAAAAGGGAATTGTTAAATATTAAACAGAGTTTAACAAGTAATGACTATGTATATTTGAAAGGGAATTGTTACAAAATTAAACAAAGTTTCATAAGTAGTCATTGTGTATAGTTCAAAAGGGATTAATTATAGATTAAACAAAGTTGAACAAGATACAAGTAATGACTATGTATATTAAAAAGGGAATCATTACAATTTAAACAAAGTTTAACAATATACAAGTAATGACCATGTATAGGATTCAATACTAAGTAAACAAAGTACATAGAATTACAAAATATGTAGACAACAGTCCTAAACCATAGGAATTTCAGGAATAAATATATACAAAATTATTTAGTTGACTAGATCGACCAAATGTATAAACAGAGAAATCACATATTGTGATACCAAACTTGAAATCTAATTAAGTAATGGAACCCGAATACCTTTCCAAGAAAAGGTAGTTAAGAATTTTCATGGTACCAACCTCCTAGACACCTACATAATAACAACGAACAAGTTAGAATGTTGTACGATTTTTATTTAGTCAAACAAAAGTTGCATATGCAAACAGAGACAAATTTAACATGGACATAAAAAGCACCTATGTATCTCTTTCCATCGCCATTGAATTGCATCCATGTGTTCAGGTTTGTTGGATAGCTGATGGGTACCCCTCACAATAATAAAAAGGGCCTATCATTAGTTAAATACCCAAGAATAAGTTTCACAAGGATGTAAATCATGACGTATGTACAAAATATAAAACAAAAGAACATTACTATGCTCTATACGAACATCACACCTGTTCAGATATTTTAACAAAAGTCCTAACTAAGTTCAAGACGAGTAAAACAATGTGAATGTTTTTAATCATAGACAAAAATGAGAGAAATAAAACATAGTAATTATAAACCCTATACTAAATCATGTTATGGTAAACTCAGACCATAGAGTTCATAAGATTACTAGGTTTAGACGATAAGTTCTTGAAGTCCAAGAAAAATCTCCTTGGACGATAAGCTAGCCAGAAGTGAGACTTACTGCGACCAAAAACACAATTTTACATTCATGACCTTATATAGTACATACATACAGAAACACGAAGTTTGATAATGCTAATGATACAAAGATACATTAAACCTAGCCAACGGAATAATGTTTAAATATGACTATAAACTAGCACCCTAAAGGAAATTGCTCAAGAATCATTACCAAGTTACCAATCTACAAACACTAGCTTACAGGAAGCCATAAAGAGTAAAGGAGATTCTGTAAGGTGTTACCAGTTAAGGACTCCAACCTTGAAGTCGATAGAAAGACCAGCTACAAGCCAGGGAAGCTACGAATTCCCTCAAATTTTTCCAACAACTCCATAGTGAATAAAATTAGGTTATGGCCAATCAGAATTTCAACAATGTAACTCGAGAACTCTCAAGGTTACGGGAGGTTCTGGTAAAAATTTCCAACCTCTCGAAAAACCTCTCAGGATGAAATAGAGCAGAGAAAATGAAAGTGAAATGTGTGAAACGAGTGAAGATTGAGAGAGGTTGGGACGGTAAAGATCCGATAGGAAAACCCTAATGCCTCTAAGAATAATAACACTACATGTATACAATTATTAGGACAATTGTCAATTAAACCTCCTTGAAATGGTAACCAAATAGGTGGTTCATGCAGGATCGTTGCATGGTTACATATCCATAGTACACTTTGTTTAATGAAGAAAAGTTGGCAATAATTTTAATTAAGGATCGGTACTATAAAACAAGTTAAACCCTCGTAAAAGACCCTAATAAATCCTTCAGTATGAGCCATCTTATCGTATGACAAATGTTATACATTTGAATTTTATACATTGAAACTCTTTTTAAATACGTTGGATGATATATAAAGAAACCTATGTAATATATGAAACCCTTTGTGTATATGAGCTACCTTAACACAATACAAAACCTTGTACACTATATGGTATGTAACGATTAATGGGGCAATGATATAGTGTCAAGTGGAGAATATATATCCATAGGGGGTGGATATAAGAAACAAATAAACCTTTTTGTGACCATTATATATGGTTTTGCTCATGACCTCAATAGCAATGAACATATGGATTATGAAACCTAGTATTTAAATACCTAGTCTTAGTGGAATAAGACTTGGGTTATATTTTATAAGCATGGTGTAAAGAGAAAGACTATATGGTTAAGTACCAAGCTGTTCAACTAGTTATATTATATGATACTATAATAAGTTATGAGAAGTTATAAAGGACTTTCTTTGTAAGTATTTAGTCACTATGGGTTTCTCGTTATAACAAAATGATGAAACAATAGTGAGACTATTGTATGATAAGGGAAAAAAATAAAAAACATAACGTAGGAATAAAATAAGTTAAAATACTTATTTGTGACAATTACAATGATGAGAAATCATTAGAATATTATAGTTTATATATATATATATATATATATATATATATATATATATAATTGAATGGAATTTAATGTGTGTAACATAATGGTATCAGAAACAATAGTGAGACTATTGTATGATAAGGGAAAAAAATAAAAACATAACGTAGGAATAAAATAAGTTAAAATACTTATTTGCGACAATTACAATGATGAGAAATCATTAGAATATTATAGTTTATATATATATATATATATATATATATATATATAATTGAATGGAATTTAATGTGTGTAACATAATGGTATCAGAGTCGTAGGTTACAACAATAAACCTTTTTTTTATGGGCTTTATCACAAAAAAATCTAACATCTAAATTTTCTTGATTTTCTTCTTACCTCTAGGAAGAAAAATAATTTGATTTTGCAGGAAAATGACAGAAGTACCTGAGCCTCGCGGAGAATAACCTCACCAAGAGAATCTTGAACAAGGGAATTTAGGTGATGGAAATCTCTGGGTGGATCTGAATAATGATAGGCATTCAAAAATTATCAAGACAATAATAGATATGAAATAAGAACTAAAAACTATGAGATAATATAATGAAATAATTTTAAAGACTCAAGAGAAACTAAATGCAATTCTGCTAGAAAAATTGTGCAATCAAAATACTAATAAAAATAAGGGGAAAATTCTAGCAACTCTAAGATATCCAAATCGAAGAAGAAAGAAAGAAAATTGGAGTATCCAGAATCTAAGACACAGTCAATATATAGGTATACAGAAGATACTGAAAGGTCTACTAAAATTAATTCTATTCATAAACAAAGAACTAAAAACAAACCCAAACAACATGACGAAGTCATGGCAGAATTTAAGAAGATTAAACCACCAACCTTCAATGGATAAGTGGATAATGGTGAGGTAGCAAAGGGATGGCTCTCTGGTATGCATAAATACTTTCAAAATTACAATTAATCAAGTGAGCTTAAATCCCAGATGCCTATCTATAATATGACAAAAAAAGTAGATATATGGTGGTAGGTCATAAAAAGAGTAAAAAGTATTAGGAAAGGAAAATCAACTAGAAAATATTTAAGAGATATTTTAAGAAATAATACCTGTCTGAATAGTATTATGAGGGTAAATCCGAGGTTTATGAACTAAAACTAGGAAATCTTACCATGAAAGATTTATGTAGTAAGTTTCTAAGTTTGTTGCGTTATGTTCCTTACATTGTGGATGAAAATAAAAAGATTCAACGATTTTTGAGTTTCCTACCTATTTCTTATAAATATCAAATAGAGTTTGATAACCCAAAAACTTTGGAAGAAACCATGAAGAAAGATAAACTTTGTTTTGAGTACTAAAAAAATAGAAATGAGAATTATAATAATTGGAATGGCAAAAAAGTTGAGAGATTTGACCCTAAGAATAAAGGGGGAGCTTACTCTAATAGAAATGTTGATAAAATATTTCAAGGAGGTAATAAGTTCAGAACTACTAAACCTTTCAATCAACATGAAAATAAGGGTACCAAACCACAAACCTTCTTCAATAAAGAAACTGACCAAAAACAAACAATAAAATGTTGAGAATGCAGTTGTCCACATTAATATAAATATTTTCCTCTCAGGAAGAAGGGAAATAACAATGTGAAAAAAGTGTAGAAAGAAACTATAGTTGGTGAGTTGTCAAGGTCTACATCAAAAATCAATGCAACATTAGAAAATCGACAGGAAGATCATCAGACTTCACTGGTAGAAATTGAAGGTATGATACATAATCAACCAATTATTTTTTTAATTGATCCAGGTGATAGTTTAAGTTATATGTTTCCAAGAGTTGTAGAAATATGTAAGTTGCATAAGGAAAATTTTGAAAACTTTTGGTTAGTACAGTTAGCTACAGGAACTAAAAGGAGAATTACAGATGTTGTTAAAAACTGTGAACTTGGTATGAATGAATTAAGAACACATATTGACTTAAACATATTACCATTAGGATATTATGATGTGCTAAACGGTATGGATTGGCCAGAAAAGTTTAAAGTGGTCTTAGATTGTTACAATAAAACATTTACTTGTGTAGATGAGAGAAGGAACATTATAAACATTAGAGGAGTATCAAGACATGTTAGTATTAAAGAAATAACAACCTTATAAGCTAAAAGATGCATTCGAAAATAAATTACTTGTTGTACACATAAATTATAATGAAAAAGATGAAAGTATTAATTAGTTAGATAACTTTCCAATATTGCAGGAATTTTGGGATGTATTCCAGGATATTCATAGACTACCTTCTAGGAGAGAAATAGATTTCTCCATAGACCTAATACCTAGAGAAGTACTTGTTTCAAAGGTTTCTTATAGGATGAATATCCTAGAGTTAAATGAACTAAAAAGTTAGTTGCAATAATTGATAGATAAATAATATATTCGATCAAGTGTGTCTCCATGGGGGGCACCAATACTTTTTGTTATAAAGAAATATGGGACATTACGTCTCTGTATTGATTATAGACAACTTAATAAAATGACTATTAAAATTAGATATCCTTTACCTCATATCAATGATTTGTTTGATCAAGTACAAGGAGTACAATATTTTCTAAGATTGATTTACGTTCTAGTTATCATAAATTTTGGATAAAGATGAGGATATTTATAAAACAACATTTAGAATAAGGTACAAACATTATGATTTTTTTGTAATAACTTTTGGGTTGACTAATTCCCTAGCCTCATTCATGTTCTTGATGAACAATATTTTGAGTAAACGTAAAGATAAATTTGTGATCATCTTTATAGATGATATACTCATCTATTCAAAGGATGAAAAAGAGCATGAAGAACATTTAAGAATAGTATTATAGATACTAACAGAACAAAAATTGTATGCAAAACTAAGTAAGTGTGAATTTTATAAAGACCAAATTCAGTATCTGGGACATGTAATTTCCAAATAAGGTATAGCAATTGACCCAAATAAAATAAAGGCTATAATGAATTTCCCCGAACCTAAGGATGTTTCAGGCATAAGATACTTTATGGGTATAATTGGGTATTACTGGAAGTTTATAGAACGGTTTTCCATGATTTCATATCCTATAACATTGTTGCAAAAGAAAGGAAGTATGTTCATCTGGTCTGAGAAATGTCAAGAGAGTTTTAATAAATTAAAAAATCTCTTAAGTACAACTCCTATGTTAAAACTGACATACCTAGATAAATACTTTGTAGTATGTACGGATTTTTGTTGCAAAGGTCTTGTAGGAGTGTTAATCCAATAAAACCATGTAATAGCTTATGAATCTCGAAAACTAAAGACACATGAAGAAAATTATGTAAATCATGATTGGGAATTAGCTGCAATAATACATGCATCAAAATGTGGTGACATTATGTGGTAGGCAGAAAATTATTACTATTGAGAGATAACATCGCCTTAAAATATATGTTTGATAAACATAATTTAAATGCTCACCAAGGAAGGTGGTTATCTTCTTAAGTGAGTATAATTTTGAGATAAAACAAATTAAGGGAAAGGAAAATAAAGTGACAGATGCATTAAGTATACAAGAAAACTTGATTTATACAATTACTATAAGTAACTATGAAATAGATTTAGAAGAAAGGGTAAGGTTAGAAGCTGAAAAAAACCTCGAATATCAAAATATTAAGTTAAAAATTGTTGATAATTCAGCAGGAACAAAAGAATAATATTTTAGATACTCAAAAAGTGGATTGTTAATGTATAAAAACAGATTATATGTACCAAAATCTAATGAAATTAAGCTATTAATTTTAGATGAGATGCATAAGAAACCATATTATGAACACCCAGGTTACCAGATATGTTAAAAGACATGCAACTAATAGTGAAACGGGTACAACATAACCTGAAAGTAGCTCAGGACAATTGAAAATTTTATGTTGATGCAAAAAGAACTCCAAGAGATTTCAATGTTGGAGATCATGTGTATATTAGAGTTAAACCTAAAAAAATGTCTTTATGATAGGGCATGTACACAAAGTTAGCACCTATATATTGTGGTCCATTAGAGGTACTTACTCAAATAGGACCCGGATCTTATCAACTTGCACTTCTAGCTATGGTAAAAGTACATGATGTGTTTCACGTTTCATTACTGAAAATGTATATACATGAATCTACTCACGTTGTTGATTGGAAAATGATACAGGTGGAACCTGCAGGCGAGGTCCCAGTAGATCCAGATCGTATTATCGACAAGAGGAAACTTATAGTCTAGAATTGAGACGTAGGACAGGTAAAGGTGTAATGGAAGCACCTTAGTATATAAGAGGCTACTTGGGAAATGGAAAGTAATATGTGAGAAGCATTTTCATTTGTGTTCCAGAATGGTACTGGTGGAAACAAGTTAACACTAAGGATGGTGTTAATTTCTAAGGGGGTGTGCATGTGAAACCCCGCGACTTGAAAACTTTGACATTTATTATTATCATTTTTATTTCATAATTTTAATTATTTTCCAAAGGACAATTTAGCGTATTGACCAAATATGAATTTTACAACCTTATTATTTTATGAAAAAAGACACATGTGGAAAAAGGGGCACATGTTGAAGGTAGTTGTTAAAGAGGGATTTAGGAATCCAAATGGGTTGGCCAAGTGATAGTAGACTGAGAGAAGTTGTGGAGTTAAATCAACTTCAAAAATACACATTCCATATTTATAGGAGAATCCATGAACATGTGTAGAATTGAATCTGACAGGTGGTCAGTGAGCAAGAGGATCAAGAAAAGTGTCACAAGTCCTAGGAAAAATAAAAATAATTCATGACAAGGGAATGGGATGCCATTCCTAGGATGTGAACTGATAGCTCGAAGAGGATACACACTGAACTAAATTGACACAATTATTTTCTAATATTAGACAACAAGCTGGTACTCAGAATTATGCAAGAGGCCACATAGGCATCCCCTTTGATTTTGAACTCATCTTGAGGGTGACATGGGTTGAAAAAGACTCTAGTATATGGTTGGGAGGAACATAGTCTTCAACGTGTGGTTTCCCCAAGTTCCACATTTTACTTTCTTATTATTAATATGATGATCTAAAATTTTACTATGTATTCTCGTGCGTTACTGTGACCAAAATGATTGGTTATGAAGTATTTTAAACCATAAATAAATCGTAAAAATATTAAATATAAGTGCTTTCTATGATAAAATATATGCATATCACAGTTTCATGTAGAAATACTATTGAAATAAAAACAATAGTTATTTTGACCCTAGATCTATGAACATAAATCTATTACCAGTAGCAAACCAATAAAAATCATGAGTAAGACCTAGTTCCTAAAACGTAAACTATATTCAGATAGGAAACCTGTATTGAAGAGACAAAGTTAAACAAAATGCATTGTGTATATTTTGAAAGGGAATCATTAGATATTAAACAAAGTATGACTGTGTATATTTCAAAGGGAATTGTTACAAAATTAAACAGAGTTTAAAAAGTAATCATTGTGTATAGTTTGAAAGAGATTCGTTGCATATTGAACAAAGTTTAACAAGATAAGAGTAATGACTATTTATATTCAAAAGGGAATCATTACAATTTAAACAGAGTTTAAAAAGATACAAGTAATGACCATGTATAGGAGGCAATACTAAGTAAACAGAGTACATAAAATTACAAAATGCATAGAAAACAGTCTTAAGCCATAGGACCTTCAGGAATAATTATATACAAAATTATTTGGTCGACTAGCATGACAGAATGTATAAAAAGAGCAATCACATATTGTGATACAAGAATTGAAATATAATTAATTAATGGAACTCGAATACCTTTCCAAGAAAGGGTATTTTTGAGTTTTCATCATACCAACCTCCTCTGAACCTACATAATATCAACGAACAAGTTAGAATGTTGTACGATTTTTATTTAGTCAAACAAAATTTACATATGCAAACGGAGACGAACTTACTATAGATGTACAAAGAACCTATGTATCTCCTTTTGTCTCCTTTGAAATACATCCAAATGTTCAGGGTTGTTGGATAGCTGATGGGTACTCCTCACAACAATAAACATGGCCCATCATTAGTTAAATAACCAAGAATAATCTTTAAAAGGATGTAAATCATGGCATATGTATAGAATATGAAACAAAATAACATTACTATGCTCTATGCAAACACCGCACCTATGAAGATATTTTAACAAAATTCCTAACTAAGTTCAGGACGAGTAAAAGTTTGTGAAAGGTTTTAATCATATACCATAAGTGAGAGAAATAAAACATAGGAATTATAAACCATATACTAAATTATGTTATAGTAAACGCAAACCACAAAGTTCATAAGATTATCGGGTTCAGACGATAAGTCCCTAATGTGAAAGAAAAAAATCCTCGGACCATAGGCTAGCTGGAAGAGATATTACCACGATCGAAAATACAATTTTATAGTCATGACATTATAGATTATATATATGTAGAAAAAATAATTTCAATAATTCTAACGATACAAATATACATTAAACATAGCCGATGGAATAAGGCTTAAATCCCACTATAAACTAACATCCTAAAGGAAATTGCTCAAGAATCATTACCAAGTTAATAAGCTACAAACACTAGTTTACAGGAAGGTGGAAAGTGTAAAGTAGGTTCTGTAAACTCATACCAATTAAGGACGCTAACCTTTAAGTCGATAGAAATAACAACCGCAAGCCAGGGAAGATACGAATACCCCATAATTTTTCCAACAACTCCACAGTGAACAGAATTAGGTTTTGGACAATCATACTTTCAACACTGTAGCTCAGGAACTCTCAATGAGATGGGAGGGCTCAATAAAAATGTCCAATATCTTGAAAAACATCTCAGGATGAAACAAATATGAGAAAACAAAACCGAAAAGTGTGAAACGAGCCAAGATTAGGAGAGGTCGGTATGGTAAAAGATACGACATGCAAACCCTAATGCCTGTAGGCATAATAAAACTACACATATACAATTTTTAGGATATATACCGATTAAATTTCCTTAAAATGGTAACCCCACAAGTGGTGTATGTAAGATCGTTGCATGGTAAATGATTCATAGGACATTGTCTTTAACAAGGAAAAGTTGGCAAGGATTTTAATTAAGGATGAGTACTATAACATGAGTTAAACCCTCGTAAAACCCCCTAATAAATCCTTAAGTGTGAGTCATCTTTTCTTATGAAAATTTTATACATTGAAAATCATTTTAAATACATTGGATGATATACAGAGAAACCTGTGTGATTTATGAAACCTATTTTATATATGAGCTACCTTAACAAAATACAAAACGTTGTACACTATATGGTATGTAACGATTAATGGGGAAATGATATACTGTCGAGTGGAGAATATATAGCCATAGGAGGGGGCTATAACAAACAAATAAACCCTTTTGAAACCATTATACATGGTGTTGATCATCACCTCAATAGAAAAAGACATATGGATTATGAAACCTAGTATTTAAATACCTAGTCTTAGTGGAATGAGACTTAGGTTAGATTTTATAAGAATGATGTAAAGAGAAGGAATATATGGTTAAGTATCAAGTTCTTAAACTAATTATATTATCTGATACTATAATAAGTTATGAGAAGTTATAAAAGACTTTCTTTGTAATCATTTAGTCTCTATGGGTTTCTCGTTATAACAAAATGATGAAACAATAGTGAGACTATTGTATGATAAGGGAAAACAAAGAAAAACATAAGGTAGGAATAAAATAATTTAATAGACTTATTTTCAAAAATTATGATGATGAGAATCATTAGACTCTTGTTACACTTGTTATTTTTTATGGATGTGAAGTCTGGGGATGTAGTATCTCTCGTTAATCCTGGAGAAATATAGAGCAAATAAAAAAGAATTTTATAACCTATAATCTCAAAATTAAAGGAAATACGCCCTATCCCATCCTCCTCTTAGAAACAAGCCTCTCCCCCATTGAGAGCATGGATATGACTAGATACCTAATGTATAAGAATAAGTTAAACAACATGGAAGACAATACGCTACCTAAAATTGCTTCAAAATCAAGTCATAACCACCATCGAATCAAGCGAGGATGTCATAAAGATGCCCGGTCTTGGCTAAACTATTGGGGAATCATGGAAGAAACCATTTTGCAGAAAAACGATACTATTAAAAAAAACATCAAATCAAAATTTAAAGAGAAAATGTGGTGTGATAAAGAGTTAGAGGAAAAAATAAAATTAAGGTATTATAAATATGTAATCAACCCTAATATAGAATATCAAAATTATCTATTTGTTTTTCCAAGTGTAAAGAAAAAAATAAGCATTGCTAAGATAAGAACAAATTTTCACGAGCTCGATAGTGAAACTGGGCATTGGTCAATTCCTAAAATGCCATGGGATGAAAGAGTGTGTCATATTTGTGACACTAAGAAGGTTGAAGATGAAAAACACTTTCTCTTAGATTGTCTAGCCTATACCCATATTAGATCTCATTTTCAAAATATTTATCACACTACAAACCTTCCTAACATCTTAACTCAACAAAAGTATGTTGATCTTGGAAAGCTTCTCTTAATGATTTTCGAGCACAGAAACAAAATTCTAAATAATCACAAGTCATCACTTACCATCTTAAGGTCTGATAGACCAATTCGGTCTCAGTGGACATTAATCATCATCATCATCATCATCATCATCATCATATATATATATATATATATATATATATAATTGAATGGAATTTAAGGTGTGTGACACCTTAAATTTATTGGTTACATTAAGCATAGGAAAGTTATCATCCTAGTTGACAGTGGCCGTAGTCATAATTTCATTCATCGTCACCTTGATCATGAAGTCAATTCCTATATCTGTGTTTTCAACAATTTTCAAATAATGATTTCTAATGGTGGTTCCATGAAATGTGGGGGTCATTTTGAAAATGTGTACCTGCAAATTGGTCAATGTAACATGAAATATCACATGTTTTTTATTTACATGGGTGTTTTTGAAATTTTTATTGGTGTTGAATGGTTACACATTGTTGGCCCCATCACCATGGATTTTAAGGAATGAACCATGGAATTCCAACAGGAAGGAAAATAGTATAAATTTCAAGGCATTATAATAGGGTCTTTGAAGATCATTACCTCCCATCACATGGAAATGTTACTCAAAAAATGTCATTTTGGCATCATTTCCCAACCCATTCCATTCAAGCAGTTGAGACACCCTTGGTACACCCCAGCCTTCAAGTGATCATTTCTCATCATCCCACTTTTTTCCAAACTCCTCAAGGCCTTCCCCCCTCCCTTGAATACCATGACCATTCCATTCCTTTAATCCTTGGAAATATTCCTCCAAATGTTCATGCTTATCATCATCCCTTTGCTGAAAAAAATGGAATTAAGAAAATTTTCGAAGAATTTATAGAAGTAGGTATTATTCATCCCAGTACCAACCCTTATTTTTCCCTTGTTGTCATGATCCTCAAGAAGGAAGGAACTTGGTGCATGTGTCCTAATTTGCATTCCCTTAACAAACTTACCATCAAGGACAAATTTTCCATTCATGTCATGGATGACCTTCTGGAAGAATTCAATGGGGCTCAATACTTTACCAAAATTGACCTACATTCAGACTACCACTAGATACATATAAAAGAGGAAGGTATCCCAAAGACTGTATTTCACACTCATTATGGACACTATGAGTTCTTGGTCAGTACCTTCGGTATCTATAATCCCCTTTCCACTTTTAAAAGCTTCATGAATCATCTCTTTCATCATTTCCTCTGTCACTTTTTGTTAGTTTTATTTAATGATATATCATCTATAGTAAAACCTAGCAATCCTGTCTCACCCATGTAGATCAATTTCGTCATCTCCTCTCCAAACACCAACCTTTCCTCAAACAATCTAAATGTTATTTTTGTGCCTCTCAATTTGAGTACCTGGGTCATATTGTTTGAAAGGGTGGTGTAAGAGTGGACCCCAAGAAAATTGAAGCTATGTAGAATTGGCCTCACCCTAAAAATCTTAAAAGTATTTTTGGTTTCCTAGTTTTAACGATATATTATCGCAATTTTGTTCATAATTATGTAAAAATTATGGCTCTTCTCACAAATCTCCTTAAAAGTAATTCTTTCAGTTGGACTCCAATATCTGACCAATCCTTTCAAGCCTTGAAAGAAGCTATGTACACCACTCATGTACTGGCCCTACCTGACTTCACCAAGACCATTGTTCTAGAATGTGATGCACTTGGAAGAGGAATTGAGGTAGTCCTCATGCAAGATCGATGAACTTTGGATTTCCCCAACAAACAATTGTTAGACTGACATTTGGGCCAATCAATTTATAAAAAGGAAATGTTGGTTATTTTGTGTGCAATGGATCTTTGGTTCCCTTATATATTGGGACACTACTTCCAAATGAAAATGGATCATCAAAGTCTCAAGTACTTCTTGGAGAAATGAAATTGATTCCCGACGCAAAAAAAATGGGTGACCAATTTTTCTGGATATGATTATGAGATTGGTTACAAGAAGGGAAAAGAAAATGTGGTGGTTGATGCTATTTCCAGGAAATATGAAGAAAAAGGGTCCCTCTTTTCCCTCTCATTCGTTGTAGTAGATTGGCTTCAGGTTGTTCGATAAGAATGGTTTCAAGACCCAAAAATTTCAATCCTAATCCAAAATATTCAATAGGATCTTTGTTTGGTATGTGTTATATTCGTTGCACGAGTAGTAGTGTCACCTTCCTTGAGAAATGTGTCATGTATTTAGGTGGTTTTTCAGCACATGGTTTTTGTCGATGGTTTTCTATTTCCAGTTAAGGAATTAGGGTTTTGGACTAATCCAGGTCATTAGGTTAGGGTTTTCCATGCCGTTGGCTCCTATATGTATATTGTATTGTAAACAATGTATTACACATGAATGAATATCAAATATGTTGGTTTTCCCGGTTTGGGTTTCCAGGGGAAAAATCTCTGTGTAATGTTTGTATTTGCCATTGTATCTTTTATGTTCTTTTTTTGAATATCTTTTTATAGTAGATATTGTACAATGATAGAATCTACATTTGGTATCAAAGATTTATTGGCTTCAGGGGGATGCCTTTGTGGTCAAGGGTTTGGCTTGGGACTGTGATAAGCCTTGTTAAACTGGGAGATCTGTGGTATTGATTTTGTAGGTGAAAAGAAATGGAAAGTAATTCGAAGTTGGAGATCGAGAAGTTTAATGGAAAATTTTTTGAGCTATGGAATCTCAAGATGGAAGATCTATTGGTGGATAGAGATTAGTGGATCGCAGTAGATCTAGGTACTACACCTACAAGAACTTCAGCAGATGACTGGAAAAAGTTGGATCGAAAGACAAAGAGCACAATTCGATTGTGTCTCTCCAATTCAGTATTACTAAATGTGTTAGAGGAAGCTACAACCAAGGATTTATGGGAAAAGTTGGGGAAGTTGTATCAGTCTAAGTCCCTAGTGAATAAACTATTCTTGAGAAAGAGGTTGTATAACCTGAGGATGAGAGATGGAGACTCAGTGGTAGATCATTTGAACACCTTCAATACTGTGGTAAGTTAGTTAGTATCTATTGATATTAAAATTTCAGATCGAGATAAATGTATCAATTTACTGTGTTATTTACCAGACTTGTGGGATAGTCTGGTTGTGGCCATAGGTATTAATACGAGTTCCTTGAAGTTTGAGGAACTGGTCTCATCTTTGTTGTTGGAGGAGATGAGACAAAAGAATATGGAAGGACATAACACTAACGAATTATTTGCAAGAGGACGTTACCAATAAATAAATAGATCTAATTTCTCAAGTGGGAGATCTAAGTCTAAGGGTATATCTAAAACTCTCAGAAAGTTTGTAAGGGTATGTTGGAGATGTGGAATATAAGGGCGCTACAAGAAGCAGTGTAGATCCAAAGTTGAGAAAAAGAAGCTGGGATCTGAAGAATCTCATTCTATAGAAGAAAATACCTCCAAGGAAGAAGAAGAGGATGTGTACTTGGATTATTCAAGAACACATGTAGATCATGAGGCATGGTTGGTTGAATCTGGTGCATTCTTTCATATGACTCCCCACAGGGAGTGGTTATGCGAATATGAAAGTTATGATGGAGGTAATGTTTTCTTAAGTGATGATTCAACAACTGGAATCATAGGACGAGGAAGATTCAAGTTGAGGATCATATATGGAAGTATTAGAACACTGCTTGGTGTTCTGCACATCCCAGGTTTGGACAGAAATTTGATTTTTGTAAGAAAAATGGACGATGCAAGGGTAAAAACAATATTTTAAAAGGTAACCAACAGGATGGTTTGAGGAGAAATGGTGTTGCTGAAAGAAGTTATGTTTGGAACTCTATATAAGCTGGAAGGAAGAACTATTAGTGATGGGTGTAATAGTTCCATTGTTCCTGATATTAGATTTGAATAAGAAAGAACTCCTACAGTCTCTGGAGTAAAGGTTATGTTGTGGCATCAATGACTGGGGCATATCGGAGAGAAGGGTCTTCGACTACTACACGATAAAGGTATGGTTGAAGTTATGTCTAAATGCTCTCTGGTTTTTTATTTCTGTGAACATTGTCTATGTGGGAAGAATAATTGGGTAAGATTCCCCTTTGGTGCAAAGAGGGAAAAAGGAATCTTACAACTAGTTCACAGTGATGTTTTTGGACCTCTGTCAGTCCCATCATTGGGAAAATCTGTGTACTATGTCTCATTTATTGATCAATTATCGAGGAATACTTGGATATATTTCCTCAGGAAGAAATATGATGTCTTTGACAAGTTTAAAGAGTTTAAGGCTCTTGTTGCGAATCAAACAGAGAAAAGAATTAAGGTGTTAGGGATAGGTAATGGCGGAGAGTTCTGCAGAAATGAATTTGAAGAATTATGTAAGAAGTGCAGTATAGAAAGGCAAAATACTACTCCATATACACCTCATTAGAATGGAGTTGCAGAAAGGATGAACAGGACGTTGATGGAAAAATCAAGGTGCATGCTGAGTGGTGTCGGGTTAGGGAAAGAATTATGGGCATAGGTAGTGGGTACTGCATGTTACCTAGTCAATAGATCACCCTCATCAGTGTTGGATGACAAGACTCCACAAGAGGTATGGACTAGTAAGGAACCTTCTCTCACACATCTCAAGGTATTTGGTTGCGATGCATATGTTCATGATCCAAAGGAAAACAGGAGTAAGATGGATAAGAAGGATGAAAAGTGTATCTTTATTGGATATAAAGATGGTCTCAAAGGTTATAAGATTTGGAAACCAGAAACTAAGAAGGTAGTGTATAGCCGAGATGTGGTATTTAGAGAAATGAAGGATGTTGTTAAACAGGAAGTCCTATCAAGTAAGGAAGAAATAGAGAAAATAGAGTTTGATTTAAAGGATGATGAATCAAACTCTACAGAAGAACATGAATAAGAAGATGAATATCCTCATACTCCAGTATTGAGGATATCGGTTCGAGAAAGAAGGCTACCGGAAAGGTATACTCCATCTAATTTCCATTCAAATTTTTCTTTGTCTATTACTGATGATGATCCTAGAACCGTCAGGGAGGCAGTGGATTCAGAGGATGGAAATATCTAGAAAAGGGCCATGGACAAAGAAATGGCATCTTTGGATAAGAATGAGGCTTGGGATCTAGTGGATTTTCCCAATGGAATAAAACCCATTGGCAGCAAATAGGTATTTAAAAAGAAGTTGAATGCAGAAGGAAAAGAAAAGAAATACAAAGCTCGATTAGTAGCAAAGGGTTATTCCCAGGTTGAGGGAATTTATTTTGATGAGATTTTTTCTCCTGTTGCCAAGTTAACCTCTATAACATTTATGTTATCTGTTGCTACTGCATTTGATTTTGAAGTAGAATAGATGGATGTGAAGAAAACATTCTTGCATGGGGATCTGGAACAAGAAATCTATATGAAGCAACTAGAAGGTTATGTTTTGAAGGGAAAGAAGGAGCTGGTATGCAAGCTGAAAAAGTCTCTGTATGGTTTAAAACAATCACCAAGGATGTGGTATCAAAAATTTGATACTTATATGATGGGACTTCGCTTCACAAGAAGCAAAGAGGATCATTCTGTGTATTTTAAATTAATTGGTGATCATTTGATTTATTTGGTCTTGTATGTGGATGACATGTTGCTGATAGGAAACAACAAGGAGATTATCGAGGATGTGAAAACTCAGTTGTCCTCTAAATTTGACATGAAGGATATTGGTGCTTCAAATTTCATTTTGGGCATGGAAATTAAAAGAGATTCGAAAAAGAGGAAACTCTGGTTAAATCAGAGAAAATATGCCAAGACAATATTGCAGAGGTTTAATATGAAGGAATGTAAACCGGTCAAGGTTCCTATTCCTATTGGTGTAAAGTTATCTATGGATTAGTGTCCCAAGACACATGAAGAAGAGGAGGACATGTCTCATGTTCCATATGCAAGTGCAGTTCGAAGATTGATGCATGCAATGGTCTGTACTAGACTAGACATTGCACATGCAGTGTGAGTTTTGAGAAGGTATGTGTCAAAACCAGGGAAGGAGCATAGGACAACAGTAAAAAGGGTTTTCAGGTATTTGCGTGGAACTACTAGCCATGGATTGTGCTACGAAGGAAGATCGGCATTGGATAGAGTGGTGGATATACATGGATTTGTGGATGCAGACTGGGCTGGAGATTTGGATTGTAGGAGATCTACAAGCGGGTATGTGTTTAACTTGTTTGGAGGAGAAATAAGTTGGATGAGCAAAAGATAGGTTGTAGTGGCACTTTCAACTACAGAAGATAAATAAATGGCATCCACTCATGCAAGTAAGGAAGAAGTATGGTTACAAATATTGTGTTAAGGTATTGGGTTGGTACAAAAATATGTAAGGATAGAGTGTGAGAGTCAGAGTGCAAATTTTATGGTGAAGAACCTGAGTTACCATTCAAACAAAAAGCATATTGATGTTCAATATCACTTTTTGAGAGACATGATTGAAGAAAAGAAAGTATCACTGATGAAGGTGGACAGTTTGAAGAATGTTGTAGACTCATTAACAAAATATGTGAGCACTGAGAAGTTCTCTTGGTGTATAGGATCCATGGGCATTGTTGCCTTGGATTGTTGAATATGTAACCCTTTAACCCCCTGTATGCACAGAAAACAACAAGTGGGAGAATGTTGGGTATGTGTTATATTATTTGCATGAGTAGTAGCGTCACCTTCTTTGGGAAATGTGTCGACTGCCTCTGGAAATGTTTCACCTGCCTTGGTAAACGTGTCACGTATTTAGGTGGTTTTTCGGCACATGGTTTTTGCGAATGGTTTTCTATTTTCGATTAAGGAATTAGGGTTTTGGACTAATCCAAGTCATTGGGTTAGGGTTTTGGATGTCGTTGGTTCCTATATTTTTATTGTATTGGAAATAATGTATTACACATGAATGAATATAGAATATGTTGGTTTTCCTGGTTTGGGTTTCAAGGGGAGAAATCTCTGTGTAATGTTTGTATTTTCCATTGTATCTTTTTTGTTCTTTTTCTGAATATCTATTTGCAGTAGATATTGTACAAGGTTAGAATCTACAATATGCAAGCTTCTCCAAGGTACTCTTGGCACAATGAAGAGTTTGGCTATAAATGTCACTTGTATTTAAGAAAATAGTCGCCCCTTAAACCCAAGGTGCTCTCTGATTTTCATGTTTCACCTACAACATTCCATTCAATTTTTACCAAAAACTATGAAAGGGTAAAATGATCTTTCTTCTGGGACAGTATGAAACATGACATCCACACCTTTGTGGAAAAATGTGATACATGTCAAGGAAATAAGGGTGAGATTGTCAAACTTCCTGGTACACTTGAGCCCCTTCCATTTCCACCTACTACTTGGATGGATATTTCAATGGATTTCATTGTTGGATTACCCAAATCAGGAAATAAGTTAGTCATCATGGTGATCATGGATCGTATTTCCAAATATGTTCATTTATGTTCTCTTCAACACCCATTCACAACATCCACAATGGCTCAAAGTTTTATGGATAATATTTTCAAACTCCATGGAATGCCTCATTCTGTTGTTTCTCACCGTGATCCCACTTTTACCAACAATTTATGGAAATAACTATTCAGGCTCCAGGGAACTCAATTGCATCTCATCACAACTTATCATCCCCAAACTGATGGCCAAATGTAAGCGCTCAACAAGTGTTTGGAAACATATTTGAGGTTTTTTTCATCTGATAAACAACATCAGTGGGGTTAGTGCTTAACCCTCTCCAAATGGTGGTACACCACCTCTTATCATATTGTCACTTGAATGAATCCTTTTGAATCAATCTACAGACATAATCCACCATAGTTTCTTCCATACATGTCAGGCATCTCCAAATTTCAAGAACATGACCATAATCTTACTATCTGCATGAACATTCTATGTACTCTCAAAGACAATTTGGTAAAGGATCAAAATCGCATTAAGCAATAGGAAGATCATGGTCATTATGAAACTCAATTTTTTGAAGGGGATCATGTGTTTATACATCTCCAATCAGATACCTAACCCCACACATAGATAGAATAATATATTTTCAATGTAATAAAGGCTAACATTAGTTAATAAGGCCTAAATATATTTTCCATATAATAAAGGCTCACATTAATTAATAAGGCCTATTTAATACATGTGAACAAGTCAATGTAACAAGACCTAATAGAATGATGTAGAAGCATCTCCATCAAAGCCAAAGAGGCCAAGTGTGGAGGCAGAATTCGACACCTCAACATGCCAAAATTTCAAATTGGTATTAAACAAAGGCACGAGCAGTTTTTGAGATATTTTGGAAATATTTTTTTAATACTTTGTTTGTAAAGTCGGGTCACCTCCTGAGAATGGATGGTTGTTGTAAATTACATGACTGTAAGGTGTTATAGATGTGAAGCATCAGATATTATCTATTAATAACTCACATTTATTGTTATAGGACTAAGTAGGTAACTGCTAGAATGACGACGGGATATAATTCATATAGGACAGAAAAGAGCTCGAGAAGCCACTCCTTAGATAGGTTTTTTGTATTGTGTTGTAAGACAGTATGAGAATAGAATTTTAGAAGAAAGAGTGGGAGAAGTTAGGTGTAGTAGTTAGACATAGAGAGTCTGGAGACAATGAAAATTGTGTGACTTATGTAAATACTTCATGAATGAATAAAACATACATAAATTGATCCAAATTCTTGGACAATGTTCATTTCGATGTGTATTTGAATGAATGATATGTTTTTTGTGTGTTTATTTCATTATGCTTATGTATGTTGTTCATAGTTCGGTATATGAACCTATGGAGTATTAGATAAGTTTCAATTGTTTCTCTTCTTAGAGCTCGGATGCAAGGAGTCCATATTGTCCGCAAGGTCTGCGTCGACAGAGTCTAGATTTGACTTAGAGAGGCTCAGGAGGGATACCGAGAAACTTAGATCGGGTGTTTCAAGGAGTACATGGGGGAAAGAATCCACTAAGTATCATGGGGTCTGGACTATAAAGTACAAGGAGTGTGAAATAAGATTTATTTTGAAGAAATATCTAAGTCCAAACTTTGTCAAAGATTTCAAGATTCGCAAGGAGTGCGTCAGAAGTTGAAATCCTCAGAGGAATCAAGCTCAGAAGAGATAGATACAAATATTCATCAGAAAGGGAGAAACTTGTTGAAGGTCGTGAATTAACGGTTGAGATCCTTTCGAAGGAGGTTGGGATCACGAAAAAATGTTAGATCTCGAGAAGGTGTGAGGAGGTTAAACCTTGAAGTCCTTTAGACTTCATGTAATTGGTGTTTTCCATTTGTGACAAGGTCAAAGCTCCCGAAGTTACGAAGACAAAACCCATCTGAACCATAGATCTAGAGGATGGTATGTGGTAGTGTATCATTGAAACAAGGAGAACGAGCTATCCAGGAGAAAGTGGTAGCACAACACTGGAAGTTGTCGAAGTCCCGTAGTGGCGAAGTGAATCCTAGCTGTTGGTATTGAGGAGGGTAAGTCGCAGAAGATCTGAGGATTTCACGAGGAAGAACCTTGGAAAGATTTACGAGGCGAAGAGTACATACTTCGCAAACCCGCGAAGGACAAAAAAGATATGGATCATTGAATCCAGAGGAACACATGGCGAAGATATGCGTGATTCAGAGGAAACGCATTTTGGAGGAGAACAATTGAGGTACAGCCAGAACCGCTGAAGCGCGAAGTAACGAAGTCTAGGGGGGTCGTCGATCTGAGGGAGAAACGCATCATCATATCGTGGACTTCGAGGGAGATCAAGGAGGAGACAGAACCGTCGACTGGGAGTCAGCCAAAGTTCCAAGTGGATCACATTCATTCGTTGTGGGGAGAACATGGACCATAGATATGGTCGAGAAGAGTTCACCAGGTTGGAGCTTGGTGGATTTGGAGTCAGGTGTTTTAAGGACACTCGAAGTCCGAAGTCCAAAAGTGTCCGATAACGAAGGTTTAAGCCCATAGTTTCAACCAAGGTCACATGGAGGACTCTATGTGTACTCAAAAACTCTCGAAAATGGGATTTCGCACCTGATAAGTAGGACTTTGACCTATGGAGAAAATAGAAGAGGTTCAATGTGAACCTGTGAGTTGATTTAGCTCTCGAAGTCAATCGATCCTAGACCAAGAGGTCGCACAGCCCCGAGGGAGAGCAGGGGGTATGCATCATAGAATCTTTCACTTCTAGAAAGTTATTACTCTAGAATGTTTTTTAGAAGATACAATTAATATAAATAAGAGTAAGATGCATGAGAAATCTTGTCTTGAGAATTATTGTAATAAAGCTTTTCTTTGTTGGAGGTTTCCCTCTCTAAGAGGTAAGTGAACATTGTTTTCTTTGAATAAAGGTATTATTTCTCGTGTTTCTCTTCTCATATTTAGTTTTTCCATTGATATTTACTAAATATTCTTGTTTCTGCATATTATATTACATCTAGTACCTTACAAACAATAAGAGGAATGTTATTTTTTGATTAAGTATATAATATATATATATATATATATATATATATATATATATATATATATATATATATATAGATGTTGGTTAAGTGAGTCTAATGGTTAAAAATATGTGTTTCCTCTTGTGAAGTTAGTAGTTAAAATATAGAGGGGGTACGATATGTACATATCTATAAACTTTAGCAATTAAATTGTCACATAGAGATATCCATTGTCCTATAAAAAAGGGGTCACATACACAAATTTGGTGTGTATCATGTTTGTGACCTTGAAATTAAATTAAATTATTATTATTATTATCAACAACTCCCCTTGAATAGATGGTCAAGAACACCTAAGGGATTTGTTAAACTAAATTATAACAGAGTAGCCAAAGGAAATCCTGACTCAACAAAGGTTGGAGGAGTTTTTAGGGACAATACAAGTGCCATGATTTTCATTTTCACTGATCACTTGGGAAATAGCACCATGAATGCGATGGAAGTTGATGGTATAGTGAAAGTAATACATGTGGCTCATTTACAAGGATACAACAACCTAATTGTGGAGGACGATTCAACATATAGGTGCTATCCAAAATATCGGGGAACCAATCCAAACAAGGAATCATAGAACTGAATGCTCTCGGCCAGATTTACAAAATTCACCAGTGTATTTTAGGCCATTCCCAATATTAGTCCATCCCACACACACATAAAGGATAATGGATTGGAAAATCAGTTAGAAAGTGTTATGTTGTTGTGGGAGTCATTAGAGCCTAACCAACTCACAAATCACCACCTTATAATCAACAAAATTGACAACATGTCCACATATAGTTAGTAAGTTTAATGTTGTTTTTTTATTTTTTATTGGTTATGTGAAGAGTGCTACTTCAAGCTTCATTAATCTTTGTATAGATACAATTTCTTAGATTAGTTTTTATTTTATTTTAAGAAGCACAATATATATTGTATTGAGATGAAAACTATAAAATGGATATTTTTCCATAAGGTTGAATCTGGTTTCTTGGTGGCAGGCCACAATCAATATTGTCTACAATACTTTTTGTGTCATTAATATAAATACAATTATCTTGTAAAATAAAAATATATAATATATATAGATAAATATATATATTTTTAATTTTGAATTAAAATTAGATTAATATATTCGCAATTTTTTTCAATAAATTAAATAATATTAAAATAATTAACATAATAAATATAATTAAAAATATATATAATAAAATAAAAAACATATATATAAAAATAAATCATAATAAAAATAAAATAAAAAATAAAAACATTCATAACAAATTTAAAAACATGAAAAAAGAAAAAAATATAAATAATAGAGAAACAAAAATATGAAGAATAATAAGAAAAAGTAAGGATAAATATTTAAGGAGGGACACACAAATTGTAATGTAGTGATTTAAAATTGCATTGGGAATAATATTCCTCAAATTTTATAGTCACATTGAGCTAGTAACTTCATCACAAATTGTAATTTTTAGGTTTGATGTTTATGATAATTTTATTACAAATTGTAATTATTTCATTTGAAAAAATTGGAAATTTGAAGAGAATTTTATAATGAAAAGTAATAGGATATATTATTTTTAATGGAAAAATAATTAAATGTTATTTTCCATATAATAATATGATATAGGGAAATCAAATAGTTCTATTAATTTTAATACTGATATAATGAAAAACAATAGGATGCATTGTTTGTCAATGATCACTTAGAAGGAAACACTATTTCTTAACCATTAGGTCATCTCAAATGATCAAATTTATCATATACATAATCATGTTCATTTAAAATTTTCACTAAATAGTCTTAAATTGAAACCAACCTAAATCCTTCTTAACTCCAGATCTATCAAACTCTAGAGACCTCAAATCCCTCAAAATACATTTTTTCCTCAAATTTATACTAAAAAAAATTGTGCTTTTAAAATTTTAATTCCTCTTAAAACTTGATAAATCTTGAATTAAAAAATTTATTGTATTGTATTTAGTAACTCCTAATTTTTAGATGGTATTCCATTTTTTGATTTATTTTTTATTATTACTCCACCGCTCACACCCCAATGTGATTGATTCTGAAAAAAATCTAAATTAATTTATTATATTGTATTTAGTAATCCATAATTTTTGTATGGTATTGAATTTTTTGATTTATTTTTTTATTATTACTCCACAGCTCACACCCCAATGTGACTCTGAGTGTTGCAATTGTTTTAAGCTCCAAAAGACAACCTAAAGATCTTCTCAGTGCTGTGATTATTTTGCTTGCAAAGGGATGCTGTTTTACTAATATCATGGCGACAAACGATATCTTTTCTGCAATTGTTCCGCCATGATGACTTTTTGAATTATGCCAGATATCCCACTAAATAAATGGTTTCTGCATAACGAATATCAGCATCACTATGGAAGCTTGCTTACGTTGCTTCCAACAGTTTTGAGAATTGTTTGTTTTTATATATTGTATGGCCGTCACTATTTAATGTTCTGTGTATGATTGATAATGTCACGCGCGCCAATGATGTAAGTCGACTTTCTTCGATGGTTGCTTCCTTCTTTCTCATCACTATCTCCCCGTTAAGTTGATTAGTCAATGACTATAATTACCAATTGTATTGATGGCAATGATTATAATTGATAGTGTGTTTAGTGTTGTTGGCAGCAAAAAGGTAAAAAATTGTCGGCATAAGAAAAATAAAAAGGATGAAATGCTTTAAAAAAAAAAGATTGATAAATATGATAACCTATATTTTATTATAATATAATTTTAAGGTTATAGTCAAATTGAAATATGAAATTGAAATATGAAATTGATGTATGAGATTTTTTTTTTTTTTTGTATGATAATGGATTTATTTCTTTCAACTTTTTAACTTTTATAAAAACCTATATACATTTAATCATATTATTAATGAGAAGTGAATCAAAATATATATATATATATATATATATGAAAAAGTACTTATATTCCATTAAATATAAAAATAACAATACAGCCAAAAATTAAAGAGGTAGAAGAGCCATGAATCCACATCAAAGGTTACAAACTATCCAAAAAAATCTGAACAAAGAGACAACAACTAAACAAAGGCCAACAACCCAAAACTAAAAGCAAAGCTAATCTGAACAAACAAAATTAAATTAGTAAACAAGAATGAAAAAATCATTTCAATAAGCTCCATTCACCATTTTACTGTAAATGTGTGTGGTGAAATCTACTTTAAAATTACAAATTCTACATTGCCAAAAATCCAGAGCTACCATTTTAAACAAACACTTATTTAAAGCCCAATCGATCATCCACTTTGAATCTCCATAGACATGTAAGTGTTCCAACTTCTGAACTTGGGAGAAGAATAACAAGACCCAAAGACACAAAAGTTCATCCTTAGAGTTTGTTCAAGATCCAACATTTAACATGAGGAGAAAAACATTACCATTTAAAAGCTTAAGAACCACATAGGATGCACACACAACTCCATTTTGAGAAGAAGAGCCATCGAAAATGATGGTAGCTATATCAAGAGGAAAAAATGGACAGAATCCATTGAATTGACTAAGAGCTTTGAAAATGACCGGCGAGGGGGAAGAGAAGTTATTATTGAAAATCTTATGTTCCTAGATTTCCAAACTTCTCAAGCTACAAAATAAGGAAGCTCTAACAAATGTATGTAAGTCCTATACCATTTTCGAAAGAATAAACTTATTGACCTTTCATTCCAATGAATGACATATTTTTTTTATAATGCTCAAAATCTTCGAAACTTCTTTCACAAATCTGCATTGACATAAGATGTGATAAATATCTCCTTTGTTAAATCACAGAGGACACAACTTCACGGACCAAAAAAATCTCTACAACATAGATTATCCCAATTCAAAATCAAACTTTTTAACGTAAGCTAGATGAAAAGTTTAATTTTGAGTGGTAGCTCCCACTTCCATATGAGAGAAGTCCATCATTCAAAATCCCTCTGTTGTGATTGAATCATCATATATTTATAAGAAGAATCCATAGTGACTTGACCATCATTGACATTCCAAGACCAAAACATTGTGTCCTCTTGATCAGATAAACAGATGCTTCCATCTGATAAACCACAAACATAAACATTCCACTCCTCATTAGCTACCACCTGAAGGAGTAAATCATCAACATTCAACCATTTGGACAATTCATGATTAGAATCATGTCAAATATAATCTTGTGACAAATAAAATAAGCCTCTTGAATGAATATGAGACAAAGTTTCCTCAAACATATTATAAAAATTAACTCTTTCCACTATTGGGTATTCACCCAACTTTATACTCAATCCATTACAAGGAATCCATGCCAACCACTGACTAACCATAGGAAACACACTCAAAAACCAATTCCAAGACATAGAAGCTCCTTTTTTGTTTTTTGGAAGCTGCCTAATCCACTCATCAATGGTCCAGGATTGGATATATTTATCTTTAATTACAAATCTCCATAGAAAATCTGAAAATAAACACCTCCAAAGACTTTTTTCCACTAAAGAAGTACCAAAAACATTCAAATTCATTAAGCACCAACCCCCATCTGATTTGGGACACACCAATTTGTTCCAAGCCACCAAATGCACACTCTTTGTCTTTCATGCCTTTCCATAGAAAAATAAAAATTCTTCTCTGGATTTTATCAAATATTTCCCGAGGAATTCTAGTGACTGAAAGCCAATAGACGGAGAGACCTTCCAAAATAGCCTTTACCAAGATAAGTCGCCCTTCTAATGAGATCCATCTATGGCACCAAAGGCCAGTATTTTTCTTGACTTTCTGAATTAACCAAATCCAATCAGAAGCTCCATAACACTTAGGTTTCAAAAAGAAACCTAGATATTTAAACCCTAAGTTTAGATCAATCACATGGATATTGAGAAAATCTTTGATTTGATACTACATCTTACCATCCACCGCATGAGAGAGGAAGGAAGACTTATCTAGATTTATCATTAAACCTGTAGTTTTTGGCATAAAATTCTATGGAAATCCCTCCACTCTAAAATTGAAACACGTCCAAACAACATGACATCATCCACAAATAGAAAATGGGGATTTCTAACCCGAACCGAAACGTTCACACCTAGACGTTTTCCTAAAGATTTTTCCTTCTCAAATAATTTGCTTAAACCATCCATTAAAAAACTAAATAAATAAGGCAACAGAGGGAAACCCTGTCTCAAACCTCTTGAACTCCTAAAAAGATTTGTTGGAACACCATTAACCAACACTGCAACGGAAGATGAGCTTACACAAGCCATTATCCAGTTTACCACTTAGATATTTAAACCAATTTGAAACATAAGAAACCTAAGAAAATCTCAATTTACACAGTCATATGCTTTATGCAAATTCAATTTGAGAAGCAAGGGCTTACTATTTTTGGAATTAATGCTATGGATTGTCTCCTTCGTGACTCCAATGGAATCACAAATCTTCCTTCTCTGTAGAAGGTGAATGTATCTTTAGAAACAAATTTAGAACACACTGACCTCGATATTACAACTACGATTTTTGAAATGATATTACAAAAAAAATTACATAGAGAAATAGGGAAAAAGTCATGATAACTAGTAGGTTTATCCTTCTTAGGAATAAGAGCCACAAAAGTAGCATTGATTTCTTGAGTAATATTTCCTGATAATCTAGATTCCTCAAGCTCCTTTAGTAATTCCTTCTGTATAAAATCAAAGAAAGCTAAGAAAATTTCCACGGTCCATCCATCCGGACCTGGACTTTTTCCTTTTGCAAAACTTTCCAAATTAGACTTGATCTCATTAAGACAGACCAATTCTCCAATTTTTCCATCTTTCTCAACAGAAAACAGAGAAGGAAACACTTCCAGAACTTTGAGTTGATCTAGAATATTAGCCTCCTTTGGTTCTTTGATCAAGTTTTTAAAATGAGAAACATATGCTTTTTCTATCTCCCTCTGACCAGAAATACCAAGATCCTTATCATCAGACATATCCCATATTGCATTAGGCATCTTCGGCAGCTTGCAAACTTGTGAAATAATTTGGTATTCTTATCTCCACTAGAATGACAAAGTGCCTTGCTCTTAGGCCTCCAAGTTTCTTCTTCTATAGAAATAATTTGAACCTTTCTATCTTCCAACTTTTTCACATGTTGAAAATCAGGGTCTGAAAATAATCTAGATTTATGATGATCATAAAAAGCATCAGGTTTTTCTTCAATCTTCAACAAATCTAGTATTATATGCCTTTTTTTATCTCTCTCCCAACCTATCATTTTAGATTTTAAGGAACTTAAATTCTTAACCAAACAAGACATGGCTAAATCAACTTCATTAGATGAAAAAGAGAACCAATGGTCTTTAACCAACTGAGTAAAATCCAAATCCTCCAACCAAACTAAATTGAACTTAAAAGGATAACAAACATTTTCCTCTTCATCGAACAATTGAAGCATTATCGGGTTATGATCCGAAAAAATAGAATTGATTGTCTAGGAGTGATACTTTGACAATGAGTAAACCAAATTTTCCAACAGGAGGAACCTATCGAATATTTTACCAACAACATCACAACCACTTCATATGTTACTCCAAGTGGGGGACAATTTTGTTGGCTCAATATCTATGAGATAATGTCTCTTGAAGAAATCAGGGAGGAAAACAACTAGGGGATCCAACCTACGATTACTTACTCATATCTCCTGAGTCGAAAGAGTTAAATTTAAGCTAACATCTAACACCACATTTCCTCCATTCAACACTCCCAACGATGCGACCCACTCCCAAAAATCAATACGATTGGAATAGGGGGCATAGAAATTTATAATGGAAAGGGGTTGACTATAGCCTCTCACTAATCCCTCCACCAAAATTCCTGCAATAGTCGAATATGAAGAAACATTTAGCACCAGAGGGTTCCATGCCACCAAAAGATCTCCAAAATGACCCATAGCATCAGTGGCATAGAATAACCAATAAGGGAGAAGTTTTGAAAAAGCAGTGCAAATTTTTTTTGCTAAAACCATTGTTTCCTAAACAAGAATAATATACAGATGAACTACTTCCAAAAAATGCTTAAGTGTATTCATATTGGGAGCCCCTCCAACTCCCCTTACATTGAGATAAAGTAGGATCATTTTCAATCCATTTCTATAGGTTTGTTATCTCTAAGAGACCTGGGGCCAATTTTGACTACAAAATCCTCCCTTCCATTTTCTCCCTCTTTCTTTTTGTTCTTTAATGCACTTCTAATTTCAATCGATAAAAATTAACTCGCTAGACCTCCTCTAACAATTCCCTCAAATATGCAACATTTCAAGAAATAGAACTGACTCAAGAATATTTAGAGAAATTGATATCCAATTTACACCTCAAACCACAAAAGGTATCTAAAGGTGCTTTCCTAACAATGTCAGAGTAAGAGGGAATAATATTATTAAGAAGATCCACCTCCTCCTAATAATTCAAAACATCCTTACCAATAACTTCCTCTCATCCCCACAAAGTATTTGATTTTGAAGTAGATATACTTTCAATATTAACCATCTCTAAACCAAAATTTGCTTACCAAGATTCACTTTTTCTTCAAAAGAAATCCCTTTGAACTCATCTGAGTTAAAAAAAATTACTTGACTGTTATAGAAAGAGTTATCAGATGATAAAGAAACATTATTATTAAAGGTATCTAAACCATAACCACCATTGACTGGAATAAAATTTGTTTTAATCCAGTTTCTTAGGTAATTCTTATCACTTTCAGATAATGATTTAGAAATAATAGGAGCTATAGATTGTAACTTACCCAGTAAAAAATAATCTTATTTTAGACCCACCTCTAACGAATGAACTTCACCACCAAAAGAATCATTATCCTTCAAATAAGAGTCCTCTCAAGCATCCTTGTCTAGTTAATACTGACTTTACAACTCCAGAACGCCCTCCAAATTTCCTTCTACAACAGAAGAATGTGATTTTTCATAAAGCACGATTCCAGGGAATTGTTTGTGAAGATGACCCATTTTATGGAAATGATTACATCTAAAATGAATTCCTCAGTAATCAATAGGTTGAAAATAATCTCGCCCCCTCCATGAAATTTCCAAGTTAGAAAGAAAACCCAAATGAATGTCAACTTCAATCAACATGTGTCCCAATATTTTATCTTCACTACTTAAAACAATAGGATCAACATAAATAAAACTCCCAATCTAATTTCCAAAAGCCATAAAACCCATTTGATGCCGAAACTGAAGAGGAAAACCCGACAGTGACACCCACACATGTCTAAAATGGAAATGATCTTGTGTAGGATCAAAGGTATGAAACCAACACTTGAGAATTAGGCTTCCTTCGTCTACTAGCCATAACTCATATAAAATGACCTTAGCATCCTTTTCATTACAAAAGTAGAAACAAAACTACTCATGGGAAAGAATAGATGTATCCATATTATACCCCAACAAAGGCTCCCAACACTTTGTCATCCACCATTCATTATCTATCTTAGAACAAGTCCATTAAATGAGACACCCCACAAGGGCACACATTGACAACACTGAAACCTCACCCAACCCAACATCAACTCCCAACACCATATTTTTGCGAGAGGATCGAGGCTTCCAGGATTTTGAGAATATTTTCCTAGCTCGACTCACCCAATGTCTTTCTTCTCCATCAACTTTTTCTTCAACCCAACTTTTCCATCCCCCCGAATTTCCACTTGACAACACTCTTGATTCACCTCCACTAAAATCTTCACTGGTAAAGACACTTGTGTAACTAGACATGGGTCCAAAGGATTTCTATCATCCTGAATCTCACTTTTATACACCGAAGTATTTTCACACAAGGTGGATGACTAGATAGGAGATAACCCTAACTAATCATGCTTAACATTAATCTGATAATATCGAGCCTTCCAGTTGGATTGATCCTATTGATATCTCTTCTCAGCTAATTTTGAAAATCCTCATAATCTAAGAAGATCCCACCCTTCTTCCAACTGGATTCATCGACCCCACTAGCTAGAACCTCCACCTCATCCTCTATATGTTGAAATTCCTCACCGATTGAGTCAAAAAAACAAAACACACACACACACACACACACACACACACACACACACACACACACACACA
>ML783653.1:691405-707511 GCA_009831015.1 Picea engelmannii
TTCAGACATGATAAGACCTTCGCTAAGTTGAGCGAGTCTTATTATTGGCCGGGCATGCACACATATGTTAAATGATTTGTTGACAGGTGTAGGATATGTCAACACGCAAAAGGCCGAAAGCAGAACATAGGGTTCTATCAGCCATTACCCATACCTGAGAGGCCATGGGAGGCGATCAGCATGGACTTTGTATTGGGTTTGCCAAGAACACAGTGAAGAGTTGATTCCATCTTCGTGGTGGTGGACAGGTTCTCGAAGATGGCACACTTTATTCCGTGTCATAAGACTAGCGATGAAACACACATCGCCAACTTGTTTTTCAAAGAGATTGTCCGATTGCATGGATTGCCGAGGAGCATAGTCTCGGATCGGGACACGAAATTCATAGGTCATTTTTGGAGGATGCTATGGAAGAAATTAGGGAATGAATTGGCATTCATCTCTGCTTACCATCCGCAGACAGAAGTGGTCAACCGAAGTTTGGGGGATCTATTGAGAAGTCTAGTGACGGAGCATCATAGCAGTTGGGATCAGATCTTACCACAGGCATAATTTGCATACAACGATTCGGTGAATCGGAGTACAGGTAAGAGTCCATTCCAAGTTTTGTATGGAACACAACCAAGAGGAGTTTCTGAGCTCAGGGAGTCAGAACAGGCTGAAACTAGCAGCACGAGTGCTGAAGAGTTCGTTGAAGCTATGCAAGAACTTCACACGGAGGTGAAGCAGCGTTTGCAAAAGTCGAATCAAGAATATAAGCGCAGGGCCGATCAGAGAAGAAGACAACTTCAGTTTGAAGTGGGAGACATGGTTCTGGCACACTTGAGGAAAGAAAGGTTCCCAAGGGGAACATACAACAAGCTCAAGATGAAAAAGATCGGGCCATGCAGAGTCCTCAAGAAATTTGGGGAGAATGCATATGAGCTTGAGTTGCCAGAGGACATCGGGATATCTCCGATTTTCAATATTTCGGATTTATACCCATATAAGGCCAAACATGCGGGAGATGGAAAAGTTGAGGAACTAGTAATCCAGTGGCAGAAGCAGTTGCCAATGGCACAGAAACCTGAGATAGAGTGCATATTGGACAAGAGAGTAGGCAGGAAGACCAGGAGAAAGCAGTACTTTGAATACCTGGTGAAATGGAAGAACCACCCGATGGAGGACGCCAGCTAGGAAATAGAAGCAGTGATTCTGAAGCATGGGCAGACTGTGCAGGAGCTCATGGACAGGGGCCCATGAAATCTTTTGAGCCGAGGAGTATGATGCAGGAGCATCGCTCACCTACCAAGCGAGCCAGCGTGTGGAGCAAAGAGAAAACAGCTGGGCAGCGCCAGCACGTACATTTTTGAATTAACTTTGAAAAGACTGTTGCGCCGCCATTTGAATGCTTTCATTCATAAGAGCGCACTTGTATTGTAATATAGATAAGAAGGCATTTAATAGTTTTAATGTTGTTAGATAGGAACTTAACTGTAGATTAGATAGTTTTGTCTTTCAAGAGGGAAAACAGAATATAGGCACCCTCCGTTGTATTGTATTCATCCTGGATTATTCACATTCAGATTATTCAACATAGCATTGAGAGAGAAGGAGCAGAGCAGAGAACTTGTGAAGAACCCCATGTACATATTGAATTAATAGGAAATCTTTGATTCAATTCCATGGATGTGTTTGATCTTTGTGTGTTGTTGATATTATGCCTTTGCATGTTTGCTTCTTTTTATGCTTATCTTTTATATGCTGCATATGTGATTGCCTATCAAGTTCGTAACCTGAGGGAATGAGAGAATAAGTTCCAATTGTTTCACTGTTTGAACCAGGAGATTCCTACATCGAGTGCAGTCGAGTTCCTCCGCATAGAGTGCGTCGAGGAGGTTCAACAGTGAATCTCTTATTCTCGTCGACCAGAATTGTGTTAAGTTATTCAAGCTGTGCAGGTGAAGTGCAGGTCGGATTGGAGTCTCAACAGTTAGTCTAAGGAAGAAAACCATTAATCTCTGTTGCAGGCGGGTGCACGAGGTTTGGAGAACTTCAACACTTGGAGAGTGGTTGAAGGTTGAAGAGTGAGCAGAATGCGTGAAAGTTCTCTGAAGGTGTCAGAGGAACAAAGATCGGGAGGGATAGTTCCTTTATTTCGCTATGGGAACAGACCCCAGTGAAGCTCACACAAGACGAAGCTGGTGAAGCGGAGAACTCTTCAAGAGGAAGAGAATCGACGACTTGAAGTTGCCGTGGAGAGTCACGAAGTCCCATAGACCGTCAGATTCGTGGAGGAGCTGCGAGAGGTTTAGCCTTCAAGTGCAAGTGAAGCCAATGGTCATCGCATGTCGGCATATCGGGGTTGGTGAGTGCAAGTGTTACATGCACATCGAATTTGCGAGTTGCAAATCCCCGATTTGATCGGAGCCATCGATTCTCGGCGGGACAGGTGGCACGAATCCGGAGTATCGGAGTTTCGTCGTTCGGGGTTTCCAACAGTAAGGAAACTTTGTACCGTGGATCCGCGATCCGCGAAATCCCGAGGTGACGTGGCATTGTGGGGCCCCGGGAGTGTATGGAGTCCATGTGGCTTCGCATCGAGGAAATCGGCATCTCGGCATTCGGGGTTTGATACTCCAAAGCATTTTACGCGCAAGTGACGATATCCCGAGGGTTGACCGTTGACTATCGGTACTCGGGGTTCGACGGTTCAAGTGATACGGGAGCAGTGCCGTAAGGTTTGTGAATTCGCGAAACCCAATCTTCCGAAGGACGAAGGGAAGATCGCCGAGAAGTATACTATGGGTAAGAGACTCCCGAGTGGAGTGGAAGAGTATGTTGTAACTCTTCAGGCCTGAGAGGAAGAGAAGGTCCTGGTGAGGGCGGTCGTGCCGTTGAGGGTCGACTGGCGTCATAAATCCCCTTGTAAATCATTGGGAACAAGTTTGGAGTGTGGATATATAAGTTTAAATGGAGTAAGGGGAATTTTTCCTATACCTTAGTCGATTCCCCCCTATTTTTTCATGAAGACATGTGGCAATGGTGCATCCAGTTTGATTTTGTGCATATCTCCTCGGGCACTTGAGTATTTATGTCAGTTATATGGGAATTCAAATTGATTTGTTCCTTTTAAGTCTTTTATGTTGTTTTAATTTTGTTGGTTATGGATCGTTCTTTGTCGGTGTTTGGAATGGTTTCTACTCTTGGTTGGGAGCTATATTTCAGGTCTAGCTTTCAGATCTCAGCAAATGGTCATCTATGGGGTTCAAATATGTTTTGGTCACTGGCTCTGAGGGCTTTTTTCCTGTCTTCAAAGGTAGTTTCCAACTCAATGTTGGCTCTATTCATGACTCTTTATAGGTTTCTCATTGTTTATGAATCATTGTCTTCATATTGTATTAATGCTCGTTTTCCTTCTCGAGTGCTTTTTATTCACAATGCAATTTCTCCTTCATTTTTTATATTTGGAATTGGAATTGGAAACCTTAGGGGATGAATCTTTTATTGATTCTTGTTAAAGTGGATAGAGATGGAACCTTCTTGGAGCGACTTCAAGAAAATTATTAGGACTCATGAGGAGTTTTCTCAAGCTAATTTTTTCTTTCTCCAACAACTTTCAACGATGTTGTGGGAATTGAACTTTCCCTGGTCCCCTTAACACAATGGATGGATGAAATGGATCTAGAAATCCAACAATTATGGACACTTTATTACCCTTATCATTCAACCTCTAAGTTAATCAAACATGGCACAATTTATTCTAGTGAAGGAACTATGGTCCATGACAATGAGGAATGTGGCACAACCCCAATGGACATTGAGGAAGGACCTCTGTAATAGACTAGGGATACAAAATTTCAAGACTCTACCTTTTCTTACTGTTATACAGTTGGTCTAGATTGATGGACAATTGGATAGTTCATTGTCATTGATGTCAACCCTTGGAGAGTGATATTTTAGATTGATGTCCACCCTTAGAGATTGATGCCAACCCTTGAGTATGTCTGGTAGCACATTTCAATAGCCCTAATAGTATGGTTAAAGGACTCATGATCCTTTGAGGTATAACTATTGGAGATACTTCAAACACACCTAGGATTTATTTTTACTAAGGTTTTCCCTATTCTTATTAGTCATTATTCAGTATCCTATATTTTAGGGAGAATATTCTTCTAGGAGAATATTCTCTTCAGTTCACACTTCAGTTTGATTAGTTGAGTGGAGTCTAAGTGCCACATTGGGATTATCACCATGCAGCATTGCAATCATCACCAGCTAATGCACATTTTCCTTGGGATCATCATCAGACTAGCGCATTACTCATGATTTCTTGATCTCCTCCTCAGTTCACTCTATTTAGGTCATCTAACCGAATACTGATAAACTAGTTAACTCCCTAAGTGGTAGTTCACTCCCGTAACTGCCTAAGAGACTAGACCAGGTGTTGTTTACTCTCGTAACTATTGGTGTGGGTTTAGATCACTCTATACCACCACTATGGTGCATTGGATTCTCCTCCAGTGTGCATTAGTTGAGTTATATAGAGTATATCATGTGTAAACTATCATTCATTCATTTGATTAATGAGAATTCTTCCATTATTTCTCTCATGCTTCTCTTTCGCATATTTTCTCTGCAACTATGTATGTGAATTCCTAGCTATATATATTTTGTGCAGGTTCAACACATTTACATGGTATGAGATATGACAAACTTCTAGGGAAAAGACAAACCAAATTATTTTTGCAGGTACCAAAGATTAAAGATAGTGGAAAAATGGAATTTCCAAAAGAATTCAGTCTTACACTGTACAATTTCTTTGCATGGAAGGAGAAGATGATAATGCATCTTCTAGCTATAGTATTATATCGGTTAATTATGAACATAGAGACAAAACCAACATAAGCCATAGAAAAATCCAAGTATCTAAATCAAATGGATGAAGCGTTTGGAGCAATTTGTAGTGTCATTTCTCCTGAACTTCTCTTTCCCATATCCTCCTGTAAAACCCACAATGAATATTGGACCACCATGGAAGGGATTTTTTGAAAATAGGACAAGATGAGGTGACACATGCTCGAGGTGGAATTGCTCACATTGGATCCAAAAACCTTCGACAATCTCCAATATGTATTTACCAAATATAAGGATTTGTTGTCACAACTCAAGGCTTGTGGGGTTGATAAATCTAGGGAGGAGAAGCAAATGGTTCTCACCATTCTATCCAAACTTGGTCCAGAATAGTCAATTTTTTTATCAACATTTCATTCATTTATGTTCTCCTCTAGATCTACCTGGATGATTCCCTCTCTTGAGGCCTTTATCGAGTCTCTGACACAAGAGTAGAACAAACTCATCAATATGGGAAAAATCAAAGGCCCAAAGGCACATGCACTTACTGTGCAAGATGGAAGTGGTCATCAATATTAAAAATCTAAAGAAAAATAAAAAAGGAAAGCACATGGAAATCTAAAGAAGGAAGGGTACTCAAAACCTTCAACGATGCCTCCATATCCAAAGGTGGAAAGGGAAGAAAAGGGGAGAAATGAAATTACCTCCATAAAGGATTCCATCAAGAATCCGCATGTATGAAGAAACATATAGATATAATTACTCAAATACTTCAACAAAAAAAACTTGTAGATCGCATCCCCAAGGCTGCCAAGAAGAAGAATCCAAAAGATCAAAATACCAAGAAAGGAAATTCTAGCCATGCTTTGATTTCCATCAACTCCTCTCCAAATGCTTGGATCGTAGATTTAGGTGCATCACACCACATGGCTACCACAAAAGAAGTCTATTCTTAATTGAATGTATGAAAAGGTCCTCCTATTATGATGTGGGACAACTCTCTAGTTGAGGTCACTGGCAAAGGAAGAATTGAAATCACAAACGAAATCTTAGAGAATGTGCTTCATGTTCCCAAACTTTACGTCAATCTTCTCTCTGTGTATCAAATGACTAACTCCAGCACCATAAAGGGAGTCATTGTTGGTTTTATCTCTTGGTATGTCCCAGGTTATAACTACAGTATTACCAACAACCCTTCAACCATCGACCCTTATGGATACCAAAAGGAAACACAGTGCACAAAGTGCACTGCACAGTCTCACCCGAGATGGCTTCTATGGGTGGTCGCATGACTCATATGCTTGCAACCATGGGATGGGAAGTGTTTCTCTTAGAGGCATTTAACCTACTTATTTCCAGCCCTCATTATATCTTATTCCATACCACCATCACAACTATTATAATGGGACTTCATTAACCATTATAGTTGCATGTGTTCAAGGACAAGTATTTATCTAATGTAACAAAAGATTATGATCTAAACACTAGATATAACATTCATTTATTTCGAGCTATTCTTCATATTCCATTAGTTTATTCTTAGTGCATAGTGTTATTCCATTTATCATTTAACATGTTCATCATAAACTTACTAAAACAAATACAATCAGAAACACTGCATACATTCGCACAAAACACAAGTATATTGTAGTTCACCCCCCCTAGGGATACATCCACAAAGATTTGTCACTTCTATTATTTATTTATATTCTTGAAAAATCTAGTGTTGTGGACTGTACAGTCCTTCCTTCATTACATTCAATCTCCTCAGATTGTACCATTCTCTCAACAATACACACTCTACAAAAAGGACAACTTCTTATTGTCCTAATACATTCTACTTATACAAAAATGGGAAAATTCCCTTACAAAAACCCTAACACTAAGTGGAATAGGTTTGTCCACTTTCTCCTTGACTTAATATCGGTTGGTCCTGGATCAAACCATTGCTCCAAGTTGACGTTTGTCCACTTTGTAGTTTCTTTTCCTGGCACAAGTTTTCCTTTGTTTTCGATGCTTATTTTCCTCTATTTCTGGCGTGCTCCAATATTTTATGGCGTTGCTTCGATTCCTTCAAAACTTCCTTGATTCTCGCCACAATTGGCTTGTGCCAATAGGCCCCCAAAACTGACATCATGACTTATCCTGATTCACTCACAAAATACTACATCATTTACTACCTATGCCACTTCTCTATACATTTTTTTTATTTGTTGGCATTGCTCCTGGGCCTAGCTTCTCTTCTCCACCATGGATTTTACCATCTATGTGGTGAATGGAGGCTTCAATATGTCTCCTCCTTCCAAGCCTATTTTTTCCACCCTTGTATTTTTTGCATCGATCTCCATGACCAAGTGTTCAGCCTTGTCCTGCAGCGGCTCCAACTAAGCTTGTCGTGCAATTTTCACAGCTAACACTGCTTTCTCCTCAGCCTCTAGGTTCTTCATTTCTGCAATTGTCTTAATATTTTCTAGTAGTGACATTGTCTTATGTTGTTTTTTTAAGTTTTCCATTATTTCATGTACCTTCTCTTCCCTTTCTTGCAGGTCTTGCAAGATTCCATATTCTAAGAGTTGTGTCCACAACTGACCACTTTTTTCCAGCAACTATGTCATCCTATGTAGTAGTGTGTACTGTGCACTCCTCTAGTTCCTTTATATGTTCCTTGTACTGATCCAAGGCCTGCACTATTTTTATCATCTTTTCTTTAGTGGAGACTCCCTCTGAGTCTGCGTTGTCTGGGATGCTTCAAAATACTGCGCTAATGTAATTCTCCATCTCCTATACATTTTTTTGGGCTATATTCTTTTCCTTCCCTTCTTGGCTGATTACTTCCTTCAGTGTGATATTTTCCTCCTACTCTATCTATACATTCATTGCATCATACCTTGCCCTGGACTGAATTTCCTGTGAGATGCTAATCTGTAATTTATAGAGTGCCTTTGTCGAGATCTTGGGAAATGCCAAGTCCAATGTCTCAATGTCCTCCAGGGGCTTCTGTGTTGTCTCCTCATCTATGAAAAACATATCAGTGTTATGATAAATTTTACACTCCTCTGCATCATGATATCGACTGTTTCTCATGCTAGCACACCTTCCATACTCTTTGTTGATGCATCTTTCTATTGTTTCTCTACCCTAATTTTCAATTGCTCCAGCACAGTATTTACCTCTTGCACCTACTCAAAAATTAATCCCTATGCTTCTCGTCATTCTCCCACACTTCTGACAGTGGATCTTCAATGGTTGTGGATACTGGTTCCACATCATCTGCTATCAATGATGTATGAATTGGTGTTCTATGGGCCTTCGCCTTCTTCCTAAAGCCACTTTCTTTCTCACCTATTCTCTTATTTTGGGCGTCTGATGGCTCAGATGCCTCTGGCATCTTTGTATCCATGCCTATATCCTGCACAAATTCTTCCTCCATAGGTATATCATGTGTCTCCATTTGTACTTCTTATGCATGCACCTATTTGTTTTTTCCTCTTGATGCATGCTCTATGTGTGGTGGATCTCATGTAAAACCACAATCTGATTTCTTATGTTACATTATTTTATTTTGTATGGGGCTTCTTGTCCCCACTGGGCCTTGTGTTATCTTCTTCTTCTTACTAGTTACATTTATTCCTGTCTACTGCGTGGGAACTATTATGTCCTGCATCTGATTTTGTACTGTTGGAACTATTTTTGGGATTACTAGCACTTTCCATTCCTCATGCCACTCATAGACATCCATCTGTATGTCCTACGTCTTCATGCAATAGCTCAATTGTATCCACTCCTTGGTTGGGTCCTTCTTCGCCTGAAACCACATGCTATGGCGTGACACTTGGAAATTTTCTATTTGTCCAAACTTATGGGTAGTCTCTGGGGAAATACTCCATGTGCCATCCAAGCTGTTCTAGATATATGACAAGTATAGAGTGAATACACCGCTGCTTATTTTCTTCTCCTCTAGGTCCATTCTTCTTCTAAGCGACATGTAGGGTGTTGCGTCACACTTTCCTATTCTCTGTAGGAACATACTATATGTTCATTTTTTCCATCCTACAAGTGCAATGAGAATTAGTAACCATGAGTAGTAGAACTCAGAGCCTCAATCCTGTGTGTCCTTGCAATCCTCCAAGAAATAATTAGGCAGATAAGGGCCCCAACTCATCGAGCTTCCCTTCACACATTGCACTACAGCTACTACCACTCATGATAGTACTTCCTCCTTTCTTCACTTGTGCATTAAATTACACCATAGAAGCCTTGTAGAAAATCTCGTTGTAGTATCATTTATGTCATTGATCCTAGTTCCCATATTTTCTCTCTCTCTGCCATACTTTTCCTTGATTTTGTGGGAGATGGATTTTTCTTTAGTTTTATCCTCTAAGTACTGCTTTAGATTCTCCCCATCCATGGGTATCCTAGTGATGGCTTATATCAAGTCAACATTGATAGGAACTAGCCTCTCCATCCAAAAAATTCCTCCATGCCCCCTTTCTAAGAGTTGCTTCACACATCCATTGATGTGTTCACCATGCCGAAAGTGCGGTATATCCAACATATTCATGATCCCTGTATTGTATAGCCCCAAGATCCACTTTACAGGGTCCAACAATGGCGTGCCTGATGGGCCATCTCCTCTACTCTCCATATAGTTATGTTGCACCAAATATGGGAATTTGATTGTGTCAACCACGTAATGATCGAATTATTTTATGGTTTCTACTCCTCCTACCATCTCATGGTTTGAATTTACTCCTACTGAGATTTTTAGCATTACTATTTCTAATTCCTCTTATGTGCACGATATTCCTTGTGCACTGCTCTCATCTCACACCTTCTTCTTCCCTTGTGGGGATGACACCACGACCTATGGTATTCCCTGGTGCTCTGTTTCATGCTCTTATTCTGGCTCTAGGCCCTATTGCACTGAATTCGTGGCCTGTTCACCATGTTGTGGCCCTTTTCCCCTGGATGTGTCAGATTTTGTCCTGTCTGCGTCCTCCTCAGGATGCTTGGCCTCCTGTGATGGGTTCCATTCTTTCTCAACTTTCATGTTCTGTGGATCATATTTCAATGTATGGATATCATCCACATCCATGACTGTGGGCATGTCTTGCATCCCTGTTTGTGTCACCGGAGCACTACTTCTCATGTTTTTCCCAACCCTACTTGGCGCTCCAACATGTGGTGGTGACATATTGTTAAGATTCATATTGTTGGTATGAAATTCTCAACATGCTCTCCCAAATTCTCACTATCTCACACTTCAAATTTTCTCTCCATTCTTCTCCTTAGCCAAAAAACATAAATGACTACATTTCCCCCCTTTTTTCTGACTTTATAGTGGGATGACGTATTGACAGTTGTTTCACACTAACAGTTGTCACATTTTCAGTTTTTCCTGCACGCTCCACTTTTTGTGTTTGTCAACTATTTTCCAGCGCACAGTGTCTTCAACATTGGTTTTTCTGCGACGCACTTGTTAATTCTAGCAATTCTATTACATCAAAACCTCTACTGTTCTCCTATATTTTTGTCTTTTTGTTACATTTCTTCTTTTTATGGATTTGTGTCTTTCTCTTCTAACATCTACTATATACAATATGTACAATCATACCTTCTCTCTCTGTTTTTACCTCAGGTTGTTTGGTCGAATTTCTTGATACAACTTCAGTTGGTTGTCATTCACCAGTCCTTTGATATTCTTCCCTGCAAGATACTTCAACTACAAAACACCCCCATTTGTGATGGCCTCTACCTGATAAGGACCTAACCAGTTCATATTGAATTTCCCAAGGTGTTGTAAATACCTGGTGTCATAGAGGAGAACTAGATCTCCTTCCTTAAAGATATTCTTCTTTATATGCCTATCATACAAATCATTGTCCTTTTCTTTCTATATTTCCTGGTGAAATCCTGCTAAAATATGATCTTCTTCCAACTCCATCAGTTGATCCAATCTTTCTTGCACAACACCTTATTTGGTCATGTTGGTGATTTCTGCAATGCACAGACTAGGTACTAAATAATCTAATGGAACCACTGCCTGCTTCCCATACACCAGTCTGAATGGAGTCTGTCCTATAAGATTTTTGCATGTAGTCTTGTAAGACCATAACACTATTCATACCTTCTGTAGAGACCTTGCTTAATTAAATACAAAATTTTAATTCAATTAACATATAATTGCCTTACGTAAATTTTTCATTCACTTCAAAAGCATAAATATTCTTCATAAGTTAAAATCTATCTACTGCATGGAAATAACTCAACAAATCACAAATAAATACCTGTTTCTGATGCTAATTCCCGTTAATATGGATGTCCCTTCCTTGTTTCCTTGCTGCGGTCTTGCCTAGCCTAATGCACTGACCAACACAGCCCAAACCGACTATCCTCCCAGCCAGCTAGGAGCAGCCTGTTCATCTCCCTAGCTCCAGGAAACCGAAAGGAATCCTGGCCCCCGTGCCCAAAACCCCAAGCAACCCGGTGCCCCCTGCAATGATGCTCACAGTCTGAAAAACTCTCCCACAGAACCAGAAAAACCATGCCCAGAAACCAGAGCTCTCGTCCCCCTCCAAAATGCTTCCCCCTCAAAATCAAAATCCTCCTCCCAAAAGAATGCCCCCTACCGTAAGGCTCTCCCCCCGTCATATCCCCCTTCACTGACTCTTCCTTTCATTAAATTCCTTATCCCTACATTCATTACCTTATCCTCTTATTTAATGTCTTGTCCCTTTTATTTAATGCTTCTTATCCTTTTATTTAATGTTTGTTATCCCCTTCATATACGTAAGTTTTAATAAATTAAATTATTAACCCCATTAATTCTTTACTCACATAATTAAAGAGTTGATTAATAATTAATTAACCATTGACAATTATGAACAAATAATTAATGATAATTAATTAGTTAATATTATATAAGAAATAATTATTGTTTAGCTAACATCTTAGGACAATTAGATTATCAATTTAATTTTAATTAATAATCCTTTACATTTATTTAAGCAGGGTCGTTACATACACCCACCCTTCAGGAAACTTCATCCCGAAGTTAAGGTATCTTTTGGTACAAAGGAAAAGAAACACGGTTCACACATTCATAACAACTAACCGACACTATCAGTAAGTAAGTCAAGAAAACTCATACATACTAGTGTATATGTACAAGAAATGTATGTGTAGCTAGTACATACAAGTCTCTTTCATGTACTAATAATCAAAACTACCATCCTTTAGTAATTTATGTAGGCATCCAATCCAGTCAGCAAGACTAGTCTTTTATAAAAGACAACAAACCAATCAGTTGTTTGAGAAATTCTTTAATTGCTATTATCTGGTTCAACAATTGTATTTAGATGACTATGGTTTAGTTACGTAATTATGAATATTCAGATATACACATTTCTCTTTTTTTTTTTTTCTTTTGAAGGAAAAACATTAAATTCCACCATCAGACAAATCTCCATACTCTATCAACTATTTCTACTCATCCTTCCTCCCTAACCTACTTCCATCGCCATTCCTATCCTTCCTCTGCTAGACTATCTTGGAGCGTCAACTATATTGACCTAACTCCAAATAGAACCCGTAAGAGGAAGTGTCACTATCTCGACCAAGTTTCCCCAGCAGGCAACTGACAGTCATCATCACACGTCTAGGGGAGTGTGAACTAACACCGTCCTGCCATGACTTCAAGTTTCGGAGGATACACGGTGGGAAATTCCTCCACCCCTCCTAATAAGAACTAGGGTCCACACCCTACAATGGAGGACACACGATGGGAAATGCCTCCACCCCTCCTAACAGGACTAGGGTCCACACCCTACAATGGAATACATAGTGGCACCGTGTTGCTGGGGGTTTTGTCATCGTGTATTCGGTTTTGGGCAGTGTCATCACCTGAAATCATGCACTGGTCCACATATCATAGAAATGCATCCAAACCAATATAAATTCCACATACAATATTTATACCATAATGTTTCTTGGTTAGTGGTCCTGATATCCACTTTCATCATCATTATCCCTTGGCTATTTCATAGCCCATAAATTGTAGATTAGTCTGTAACAAAAATTCATACATTTCTATGCATTATCATCATGTAATTGCATACTATCATCATTTCAATTTGGTATCCCTGTACCGATAAATTATCATCAAAGTTTTCCTGTTAGAAATAGATCTTATAATATCCCATAATTCAATTTCGACACCCATTCATAAGATTGTCATTTACCAAAATAGATTGCATCATATCCAACATCATTCTAATAGCATTTATCCTTCATAAAATTCACATTCTCACAATATGTTGCATCATATACATCATCATGAATATCATTTAATCATTCTTACAATTTACATTCTCATAGTAGATCGCATTACATACATCATCATCAATAACATTTAAACATTCATAAAAGTTCATACATTTTAAAGTTTAAGTGTATTATTTAATAGTTTCACTGTGACTAGAAAATAAAGTATATAGGTCTCAAGTAATCCTTGTTGTCTAAGTCAAAAGGTGGTGTCACATACACCCTACCTTCGAGAAATATATTCTCGAGGTGGTCAAAAGTGAGGGATAGTCTCATTGTAGTGTCTCGGCATCTTCCCAAGTAGCAACTCCTGGTCTATACTTGTCCCACTGGACCTTAACTTGGTATACCAGATGATTCCTGAGCTGTCGGACTCTACGGTCCAATATGCATAATGGTTATACCGTGAGGGTTCCCACGTCCGATACTTGCAATTCCTTCCAATTTAGTTTATGTGATTCATCAACAACATAATGACGTAAAACAAATATATGAAATACATTATGAGTTTTATGCAAGTGGGGTGGTAGTACGCGATGATAGGCAATAGGTCAAATTTTCTCTTGGATTCTGAACGGTCCTATAAATCGAAGTGACAACTTTGTCCCCTTCCCAAACCATATGGTATTCTCATTAGGCTTGATATGAATGAAAACCTGGTCTCCCACTCCATAACTTCGGTCGGTCTGGTGTGCATCCGCATAACTTTTCTGCCTATCCCGTGCTTCCTTTAGTCTCTGCCTGATCTAAATCACCTGTTCTTCCATCTCCTGAATCAATTCTGGCCTAGCTGTTACTCGGTCTTCTAGTCTATTCTAACTCAATGGTGTTCTGCATGGCCTCCAATACAAATCTTCGTAGGGTGGCATCCCGATGGAACTATGAAAATTGTTATTGTAGGCAAACTCTACCAAAGGTAAGTACTTCTCCCACCGGGTTTGATTATCCATGGCATACATCCCAAGCATGTCTTCCATGACTTCATTTACTCTCTCCGTTTTCCCATATGTTTCAGGATGATAAGTTTTGCTTAAGTTCAATTGAGTCAACAACGCTGACTGTAAACTTGTCCAAAACCTAGAAGTGAATCTGGAGTCCCTATCTGAAATGATCTTCTTAGGTATCCCGTGCAAACGGATTACCTCGCTTACAAACACACGTGCCACCTCAGTGACATCGTAAGTGTCTCTAACCGGAATAAAATGAGCACTCTTAAATAACAACTGTCTCCTTGGAGTTGTGTCAACATTTATTCCCTCAGATTGACCTTTAAGGGTACCAAGGAGAAGATATGTGGTCTCCTACTCAAGCCATCTGCGACCATATTTTCCTTTCCCTTGATGTACGGAATACCGAAAATCATACTCACTCAAAACTTACTCCATTGCCTTTGCCTGGCATTCAGATTTCTCTGAGTGAAGAGATGTTTTAAACTTTGATGGTCTGTTTTAAGTTCAAAGTTTCACCCCACAAGATAGTGCCTCCAAAGTTTCAGAGCTGGCATTACAGCTGCCAACTCTAAATCATGAGTCATGTATGAATCTTCATGTTTCTTCAACTTCCTTGATGCATAGGCTATCACTCCTCCATCCTGCATTAGCACGCCCCCCCCCTCCACACCTTTATTTGAGGCATCTGTGCAGACTGTGAAGTCCTTTTTCCATATCCGTCACTCGTAGAATTGGCGCACTAGTTAGTAACCTCTTAAGCTCAATGAATGCACTATCACACTTCTTTTGTCCATTCATACCTGACCCCCTTGCATTGCAAGGTGGTGGCGGGTTTCACTATTTTTGAGAATCCTTCTCCAAATCTCCAATAATAACCTGCTAGCCACATGAAGCTCCTCACCTCATGGGAATTTTTTCGGCATTGGCCATTCCATAATGGCCTTTACCTTTTCTGGGTCCACAGAAATTCCTTCGTCGGAAATGATATGACCCAAATAGTGGATCTCTTTCTAGAAGAAGGAACACTTCGATAGCTTCCCATACAATTTGTTCTCTCTAAGGCAGGACAACACTATTCACAAGTGTTCCTTGTGTTCTCTTTCATTCTTGGAATAGATGAGGATGTCATCTAAAAATATTTGTACAAAATGGTCTAAGTACTTTCGAAATACGTCGTTCATGAGGCTCATGAATACTGCTGGCACATTGGTCAATCCGAAAGGTACTACAACAAACTTGTAATGTCCCAACCGAGTTCAGAAGGTATTTTTTGGGATATCACCTTCCTTAATCCTTAATTGATGATACCCTGATCACATATCAATCTTTGAGAATATAGCTGCTCCTTTCATCTGATCGAAAAGGTCATTTATTCGTGGCATTGGGTACCTATTTTTCAATGTAGCATGGTTCAAGTCCCGTAGTCTATACATAGTCGTAAGGATTTGTCCTTCTTCTTTACAAAAATTATCGGTGCGCCCCATCATTCCTCAATTCTAGAAGCATGTACAACTATTCATATAAGAGCGGGGTATTACTTTCTTGCCACCCCTTGTCTCTCTCGAACTAACCTCACTGACATTCAATAATTGTTATACCAGTCCTCTTAGTCACTCATCACTACAACTAGACAAATAATTTTTCAGTGCCTCTCTATGCTCTTGTGATAATGTTCTTGTTGCAAGACATGCAAAACATCTATGCTCTCCTTTCTTCTTTGGTTGGGACACTATTCTTGGCACATAACTTATTCTCTCATTTCTAGATAAGTAATAAGAAAATCAACATGTTCTCTAAGGATGTTGTATCTATACAACCAGATAAGTATTGCTCTTTGTAGTTTTTTTTTTCTTCTACAGTAACTTCCCACTGACATGCACTAAGCCTTGGTTGGAGTTCTCTAGTCCCAAGGCCATCATCTATTCATCATAACCATCACTATGTACATTACTCCCTTATGTGCATTCACCACTTCTGCACCTCACTCTCTTATACATTGCA
>ML783653.1:708306-737959 GCA_009831015.1 Picea engelmannii
AAAGGAATGCTCAGCTGATATTTATGAATATAAATCTTGAATGAACTTGAGGTAAGCAAAGAAACCCCTCGCTCCATGTGACCACTGTTGAGACAAGCAACTCTTTCCAAACCTCAAAACCCACCAGATTTCCTAGTCTCATGTTGGAATGTTCCTATCCAAGCGTATTATGTGATAGATGGCAAGGGCTTCTCTAGACTTCCATGACTCTCCATAAGAACAGTTAAATCCTCATCTATGATCTCGATGCATGGGGTACCAATAGTTCAAACCATCTCATTATTCGTATGCCTATAGAGATACCTCCCCCCTGAAATTTGTCTATCTAGGAGCTAGCCCTAGTGTAATATTAATTTAATAGCTTAAATTTTAATTTAATGCTAAATATAATTTAATATTAATTTCAAATCAAACATTTAATTTCAAGTCACATGTTTGGCTTATTGGTGGAAGCATTTGGTTTGGTTTCAATAGGTCACGAGTTCCATTCCCATGGGTGCCACTTTGTGGAGGTTTAAATTTTTATTTTTTTTAAATGATATATATATAAATGTTTTATTTTATTTTATTTTACTTTATTTTACTTTATTTATTTATTTAATATTTAATATAAATCAAACATTATTTTTTCAATATTTAACCTAAGTTACACATAAAATAAGGAAACAAAAAAAAAAAATTAAAATAATAAATGAATTAAAAAAAAACTAGAGTCGGGCAGTGGGTCCTTGCATGAGGCCCACGTACCCCCTTCCTCCCGCTTACTCTCCATACCTAACCCTAAAACCCTACACCTGCCATCTCTCTTTCTTAACCCTAACTCCACATGCCCAACCCTTCCTTTTCCTATCATTCAACCGCCTCCCTTCTCTGCGCTCTGGTAAGGGTTTTCCCTGCTCTAGCCGCTCTGCCCATGGCCTTCTCACATGTCTTGTCGGGCGTTTGATGGCTCGTGGTTTGGGTGATAGCACTGTAATGTCAGCTGTTTTTTTTTTCTTTTTAATTTTATACACTGCGCGGCACAGTTGTGCCCCTGTGAGCTCTCCCTGGTGGTTGTGTGCACCTGGTGGATATGGATATGGACATATTGTGATGGCGTTGGTGTTGGTGCTTTGTTGGGTCCCCCTCTGCTGTGAGGAAAGGCTCCGCATTTTCCCCTACGGGTTTTTTTTTTTTCTCTTTTTTTTTTTGTTTATTAATATATATTGATTGATTTTCGGATGTTTCCTTCATTTCTGCTAGAACAAACTATGGCCCTGAATTATTCTTACCCAGAAGGAGTCGAAGGAGGGATTTTCTTCAGAGCCATACTGAAGCCTTCAGAGCTCACGTATGTAACATGTTTGGAGCTAGCTTCAATATGTAAGGAAATAGGGCTTCCTCCTGGTGTGTTGAACATTTTTACTGGGCTTGGCCCAGAAGCTGGTGCACCATTGCCAGCGCACCCTGATGTGGATAAGGTTGAATTTACCGGAAGCACTGTGACTGGTAGAGCCATCATGACTGCTACAGCACAAGTGATAAAGCCAGTATCATTGGAGCTTGGTGGGAAAAGTCCAATCCTTGTTTTCGAGGATGTAGACATTGAAACAACAGCTGAGTGGGCAATGTTTGGGTGTTTCTGGACAAATGGTCAGATTTGTAGTGCTACGTCACGCCTTTTGGTTCAGGAAAGTATTGCGCTAATTTTTTTTTAAAATGAGGATTTTTCTTCGGAATTGCTTCTTGGCTTGGAGATCTTGGAGCTCAATAAGAAGGTGATCAATGTTACTACCGGTCCCATTACGGTGCGGTGAGGAATGGTGTAGTGAACTCAACTATAACAACTACTCAACTAACTGCCCTTTTATTTTCTATTTTGAGCTGGAATAGAGGAGAACTACTACCATTCTAGGCGTACCCCACCACACACAGGTAGGCAGCATTCCTCTCTCTTTCGGGCTCCCTAGTCAAAGGTCAATAACTCGAAAGATCTATTACTGGTCGTGTGATATTGGTTCAATAACTCATTTGGTTCAGGATCTGTTACTGGTCGTGTGATATTGGTTCAATAACTCATTTGGTTCAGGATCTGTTACTGGTCGTGTGATATTGGTTCAACAACTCATTTGGTTCAGGATCTATTACTGGTCGTGTGATATTGCATTGCTAGTAGAATTGATTTAGTCTGGTAAGTTGATTGTAGAATTGATTTCATATGGTAAGTTGCAAGTAGAATTGATTTAGTATGGTAAGTTGCTTGTTCATTTCTCCTTTCCTATTTCGCTCAGGTTATTTATGGTCGGATAAGAGCCACCCATATCAGTATTAGTCTAAACCTTGAGCTCCCGACCCTTGCTTTGAAGCTTCAGCCGACTATCTACTACTTATTCCTCATATTTCAGGATTGGCCTTTACTTTAAAGGTTTTCAGACAATACTATCTTAAGGCCTTGAAAGGCAATTCTGGAGGTCTACCAGGTCCTGCCTCCTGCATCCGAAATAAAATATTATATTGGAGTGGATGGGACAAAATGTATATTATACAGTTTCTTAGCAGTTCTAATGCTACTGGTTATTTGGTTATTGTTTCTAAGTGACAACTTTTGTTTTATGCTACAGCCAAAGGGACGTGCATGTGATGATGGAAGGATTGAGAGAATTCTTAATGATCTTGCAATGATCAGGAAATTTGAATAAGATATTCGAATTGATCTACTCCACTGCATGGTGCATATATGGCTCCTGGTAATGTAGAATGTGCTCTCGGTGAAAAATGCTTGAATGTGACAATGTTGAGAAATGTTTAATTTTTTTTTTCCATGCTGAGGCTCTTACGATTATGTTTTATGCAATTAATACTAGCAGACTAGTATCTTTCATTGTAATTTCTCACAAAAAGTGATGTTTAGACAGCTGTCCTAAGAGTATTAGTTTTGTGCAATTATTAGTTTCTTTTTCATAGTGCAGGTCGTCCATACTTAGCTATGGAAATGCTGAAGCCAAGAAGCCAAGAATTATTTCAGAAGATTGAACAACTGAGATAAATATATGCGGTTGGCTGATCGAGTAAGCTACAGTTACCAAGACATCTTTTTTTTTTTTTTCTAGTGGTATTCTATTCTTCTCATTACGTTAGAATGGGCAGAATAAACTTGGAACTGCATGATAGAATTTAAATTTCAGGTCCTGCTAATATAGCGTGTTATGTGAATTCATGATTACATGGTTATTTTACGGACTCCCATATCTAAAACGCAAGAGGACAATAGAACTTGGCATTATGGGAGGATACCAGAACATATGGACCAATATGAGAGGAACTGTGCTAGGATTGAAATGACTCTGTTAAGCAGACCTAGAGTACAATTTCTTGTTTTAAAAGGAGTTTGGTACCCTTTTTAAATGGAAGAAGGTCTGCCTAATATCCACAAAACATATTCAATGTAGTTAGAAAATAATATTTAGTTATTTATTTATTTTTAGTAGTAAAACAATAGAAATACTCTGCCATTTAAACAGGAGGAAAGTGCACTGGTCAAGCTCAAAATTCCTCATTGCTAAGATGTCACATTTAATTTACATATTCAGCCATTGTTTGTTGTGGTAATAGGAAGGAATTGTGGGTGTTTTCAGTGTTTATTGTTTGTAACATCCAACTCAGTACTAAATAATAATCAAATTTTCTTCATATATGTATTGTTAGTCTGATCTCTGTCATTTATAACATTACTATTATATTTGTTTTAACATTTATGTGTTTTGTTTTCAGGTTAAGCATAGTTGGAGTTAGAGCTGGGAACTTGGCCCATAGGCCCAGATTTCAAACTAAGATGCTCTGATACCAATTGTAGAGACCCTGCTTAATTAAATACAAAATTTTAATTCAATTAACATATAATTGCCTTACGTAAATTATTCATTCACTTCAAAAGCATAAATATTTTGCATAAGTTAAAATCTATCAACTGCATGGAAATAACTCAACAAATCACAAATAAATACCTATTTCTGATGCTAATTCTCGTCGATATGGCTATCCCTTCCTTGTTGCCTTGCTGCGGTCTTGCCTAGCTTGATGCACTGACCAACACTGCCCAAACCGACTATCCTCCCAGCCATCTAGGAGCAGCCTGTCCGTCTCCCTAGCTCCAGGAAACCGAAAGGAATCCTGGCCCCTGTGCCCAAAACCCCGAGCAACCCGGTGCCCCCTGCAATGATGCTCACAGTTTGCAAAACTCTTCCACAGAACCAGAAAAACCATGCCCAGAAACCAGAGCTCTCGTCCCCATCCAAAATGATTCCCCCCAAAAATCAAAATCCTCCTCCCAAAAGAATGCCCCCTACTGTAAGGCTCTCCCCCCGTCATAACCCCCTTCACCGACTCTTCCTTTCATTAAATTCCTTATCCCTACATTCATTACCTTATCCTCTTATTTAATGTCTTGTCCCTTTTATTAATGTTTCTTATCCTTTTATTTAATGTTTGTTATCCCCTTCATATACGTAAGTTTTAATAAATTAAATTATTAACCCCATTAATTCTTTACTCACATAATTAAAGAGTTGATTAATAATTAATTAACCATTGACAATTATGAACAAATAATTAATGATAATTAATTAGTTAATATTATATAAGAAATAATTATTGTTTAGCTAACATCTTAGGACAATCAGATTATCAATTTAATTATAATTAATAATCCTTTACATTTATTTAAGCAGGGTCGTTACACCTTCAAATCCCAATCATCCCTATTCACATTGCAAATCTTTGTCAATGCATTATATAGAATCTTGTTAAAATATTATACTGTACCATTTTCCTGAGGATGGTAAGGTGTGCTCTTATGATAATGTATCTTGAATTCTTTTGTCATAGCTCTTATTGTACTATTAATGAAATGGGTTCTCTTATCACTCAACAAAATTCTAGGACATCCAAATTTGGTCACCACGTTCTCAAAGAGAAACCACACTACAATTTTTGCATTGCAATCCTTCATTGGGGATTCTTCTTCCCATCTGGTTAATTATTTTGTCGTGGTGATTATGTATCTAGATCTTGATATCCTTCCTGGTGGATTAATGGGTCCAATGAAATCCACAGAGCATTTATCAAATACCTGTAATGTTACTTGGGGCATAAGTGGAATTTCATCCCTTCTTGATGGTTTTCCTACCCTATGGAAAACATCATAGGTTTGACAGTATTCTTTTGCATCCTTATGTACTGTAGACCACCATAATCCTACGCACAACACCTTCTATGTTGTAGGCTTTCCTGCATAGTGCCCTCCATCTATCCCTTCATGTGCTTTTTCTAACACCATGGAGCGTTCATGCTCCATCACACATCTTCTCAGAATTTGATCTGCACCTAACTTGTATAAATGACCTACAATCAACTGATAGTCTATAGTGTGCACTACCAACTATTTTTTATGTGTGACAGTAAATTCCTTGGGAGCCATTCATGTGCTCAAAAATCCAACAATGTCAGCAAAATAATCATCAACAATATGAACAAAAAATAAGTTAGCATCAAGAAATTTCTCCTCCAATTTCCTTGGCTCCTCTCCATTAGTAATTCTTGACAGATGATCTGGTCTTGCATTCAACTTACCTAGTTTTACTATGATTTCAAAATCATATTCCTGAAACAATAATATCCAAATACATATCCTTCCCCCTAACACTAGTTTGTTAACTAGGTACTTCAAAGAAGAATTATTTGTAAAGATCTTAAAATCTTGACCCAATCAATAATGTTTGAACTTATGTAAAGAATATACCATAGCCAGACCCTCCCTTTATGTAGTATTATAGTTCTTCTCAAACTCATACAACTTCCTACTAGAAAAATATATTGGGTGATCAATGTCTCCTTCACTTGGTTGTGCCAAAACTTCTCCAAGAGAAATGTATGAAGCATCCACATGCACAAGAAATTATTTTGTCCGATATGGAAAGATCAAAATTGTTATTTTCACCATATTGTCTTTCAGTATGTCCAAGCTCTCTTGGAATTCATCATTCCACTAAAACCTGATGAATTTCTTTAGTAACTTCTCCATGGGAGTAGTAATCTTTGCATAACCCTTTATGAATTTCCTGTAGTACCCTGTGTGGCCCAATGTTTCTCTCAACTGGCGCACTGACTTTGGTGGTGGAAAATTGACAATAACAACAATCTTTGCAGGTTCTACTATCAAGCCCTGTTTGCATACAATGTGTTCAAGTAGGATGCCAAACAATGTATTGAATATACATTTCTTAATGTTCAAGGAAATCTGGCATTGCCTACATCTCTCTAACATTAACCTCAGAATTTCTACATGGTCCTTCAATAAATTTGATATTGTACAATCATCCAGATAAACTTCTAAAAATTTATGTATAAAATCATTGAATGCAACTACTCTCTGGAAAATATTTTCGGTGCATTATTTAAACCAAATGGCATTATTGTGTATTGATATGACCCCCAGTCTGCTGCAAATGTAGTTTCTTACCTGTCCTCTAGAGAAATTCTAATCCGATGGTATCCTAAAAATCCATCCATGAAGGTGCACACTTCCTATTCTCCCACATTCTCTAAAACCTCATCTGTAAATGGGGTAGGAAAAAGATCATGCATGATTGCATCATTTAATTTCCTCATATCCACACATATCCTAATCCCTCTATTATTCTTTTCATGGATCACCATTGGAATAATCCACTCTGATTCTTCCATAGGTTCTATGATTCCCGATTCTATCATTCTATCAATTTTTGCATTAACTTTCTGCTTATAGATGGGGTTTAATATGTATGGTGTCTGTCTAACTAGTCTTGCATATGGTATGAGGGGTATATTCATTTATCCAAGTTCTCATGCTATATGTTTCATCTATCAAAATGTGGCTGGGAATAAGTCACTATATTCACGCAGTAATTCAATTATATTTTCCATTGTGTCATTATCCCAGTAATCTCCAATGTTGGCTTACTTGGGCTTCTCTTCAGTCACAATATTGACCTTCTAAATCTTCATAGTTGCAGTGAACTATTCTTATTGTAACTGGGTTCCTTCCAACCCTCTTTCTCCTTCCCCTTCTACTATTTGTATGTCACGTGAGTTATCTTCTACTTCCTCATCCTCTACGACCTGATAACATTAAATTTATTGTTCAAATGTTTATTTTCTATAATCTATGTCTATTGTCATTGTATATACCCCATATTCTTCAAATATATTCCTTTTGATATTCTGTAATGATAGATCCACCCATGGATTCTCACTTTCAAATGCAAAGGTTCTAATAAAGTTATGTTGCATTGCACCCCAACTCACATTTTCTCTGCACAGATCGTGCTCCTTGTACTAGTTACTAGGTATTCCTTCTAAAGTATGAATAAAGTAATGCGTCCATTCCCATGGTAGTACCAATATTGATTTAGTGACACAATCATTTATATGATGTCTTCTGCTTCCTCTTCCATCATACTTTTGTAAGGTTCTATCCTACTGACTCCTACCACATCTTATGCACATCAGTCGCTTACAGTGATACCAATATTTAATTATCTCCTTATGTGCACCCCACCATCGTGCAGGGGTGTCTCTCAGTGCTATGTATAACACTAATGCTATATGATTATCCAAAACCTTTGATTCAAAATCTGTTAGGAAGCTTTCTAAATTTCCCTCTTCAGTAAATATGGGAAACTGTCTTACTATTGTCCCAACCCATCTTACTATGTGTGTAATTTTTGCGCACATCCTAGTAGAGACTCCATGCAATATTTGTTTTCAGTTTTGTACTCTAGTATCTAAATCTGACATGTTGGAATTGATACTCCTCCAACTGAGTACTCCATCTTCAATTGGATTCACATAGTCTTCCTCTTGTGAAATAGTTCTATACAACTGGCTTACATCATCCTCTAGAACACTGTCAGGAACAGGTTCTACATATATTTCACAATCTGAGGGATCTAAAGGTGCTACTACCAGGGATGATTTTAGGGGATAAATTTCACTCATGGGATAATTTTCCATGGCTTTTCCCAAAAATGGATTCGCTATTCTAAAAACGAATCTCCCAAATTATATCGATAAAACTATTTTATCCTAAAAATAGCCAAAATTTTATACAAACTATATAAAATCCTTAGAAATTTGAATATTTTTACAAAAATGTTGCCAAACATTTTATAGTTGGCATATGAAGGATTAGTAATATTCGCCAAGGTTTCATCATTTTAAAATAATTTTCCATCCTTAAAATCATCACTTGCTACTACCCTAAAGTTCCCAACTTCAAATATCATCTTTCTAGTCTTTAAATTAATTATGGCCTGATTATTGAAGGCCTAATCAATTCCCAATAGTGTTGGAAATGGTATAGACTCATCCACCATATCCATTACTTCAAATTTTGTTATGGTGTGCACACCATATATATCCATTGTTTTATTCTTAAATATACCTATGGGAATCACTCTCTGCTGGTGTTCTAGCTTCAATTGGATATTGGAATACCCTAGTGTAGGTTCCGAACGTTATTGCTAATTGTGCTACTTTTTCTTCCTCAATAGTGATTCTTTTTGCTTCCCATATTTGCTCACACATGAATAGGTGATTCTATGGGTATTTTTTTCCATCCCCATGGAATTATGGTAATCTTATCATTGGATCTACCCCTTCCATTGTCGAATGCATTGTACTTGCTTCGCGCAGTACTACTATATGTGTAATGTTGTTCGGACTTGAACTCCCACTGGTATTGATAATGGTACTTACACTTGTACCACTACCTATAATACTGCTAGTACTTCCACTTGTACCCTCACTTCTATTTTGATCTCCTATCCTCCTCTGATCGTCATTCATTGGTTATCTAAACAACTCTTTCTTTGTCGATGTGTTAATACTACATGGGGTTGTAGGTTCTACATTGATTCAGATCTGGACATGGGTATCTGCTTCCTCATTAGATCCTGCTCCCCGAGTCTTTATTTCATATGTGGCATGTAGTATTTATTCAATGTCCTCAACAAAACGAATATCATATACCTCTTATTCATCACTCTCCAAGCCTTCCCTCTCAGCTACTACTCTTTTCTTATAATTAATATTATATTGGTAGGGTCTACCACAACTAATCATGTTGGCCTTCTGCATAATTTCCTCGATCTCCTCTTGATCCATCATAATAGGATCATTCTCTTTACTTCTCTCTTATTTATCCATTTCCCCCTCCATATCAAACCTTCCTCAGGTTTCCCCTAACTCCCCCATGCACACAGGGTAGTTTAGTTGTTTGATTCCATGGTTAATACCCCTTTATCATGCAATACTCTCTTGATTGAAGTGTACAATGAAATGATGTACCTTCTCCTTGGATCCTTAAGAAAATTCTACTCTTATATACTGTAAGACTTCGATGTATCTATTGTGAACTCACTGATATACCCCACTACAATGATGTCAAGCCATAAATATACTGCGTGCATGAATTTCTTATTCACCCTTTTCAACTGCGTGATACTTTCTTCTGTCCACTCCACTAATCTAAATCTATTTATCAAATGTGTATCTTTCAACCATTTTATCCACTCCTGCAATAGCATGGGAAACTCTCGTTTATTTCATTGAATATATATCTCTCCAAATACTGTCTTGGCTTAAACCTAGTGATTTTATTATCTTTATGGGAAAACTCTAGCTCTTTAATTGTCAACCATGTTTCAATATCCTCTTTCATGGGGTTCCAACCTATAAACATTCCCTTTCCTAATCCCTCTCGCTATACTGCATGATACATCCCTCCCAATCTAATCTTCTAAGTTCCAACCGAAAATAGAACCATTGTTGGTTATTGTTGGCATAGGGGCAGACCCTGGGTTCAACGCTTCAAAAACACACCAAAAAAACCCTAACTACCGGCCCTTTCAAAAACACCTGTGAAGTAGATGAAGTCTCACCCGAGGTAGAGGCAGGGGTGGTTGCAAGACTTAGGTGTCTGCAACCTTAGCTGGGACATAGATCTGTGATTCTTACTCTTAGCAAGAACTTTTAGCATAGGTCATTCATCTATATTTAACCCTCATGGAACTCTGCAGATGGCCTAGAGCACTGCATCATTCACTTAGATCTAGGTTAATTTATCACTTAGCAACAACAAAATAGGTCTAGCACTCAACACTTTCATATATGTCAGATATACACCCACATATCTAAGAAGCACAAAGAAAATTGGATCTATCTAAGTATATCATAGCAAAGCACATAGAATAATAATATCAAGCACAACACATGGAAATAGACCAACACATTAGGTCAAAGAACCAAGCACAACACACAGAGTTACCGTCGTTCACCCCCACCCTGGGGCTACATCCACAAAGTCTTCTTCTTCTTTATTAGTTTTGGTCAATTGGGTTACAACACAGAGCTCACACTTGTACTCCGCATAGGACGGGAGATCTGCGCGCACCTCACCAGATCCTCCTTCCCTGAGTAGATCTAGCACAGAGCCTTCTTACAATCCATGCACTTAACACTTACAACACCTGCACTCAGCTCTACAAGTCAGTCACACAATATACACAAAGCCTTTACTAGCACTTAGCTTATCTTCTTCTCTTACATTGCCTATCTACTTATTTATACTTTAAAAAATAGACCTAAACATGGGTAAACCCATGGGCCGACATCCCATACCCATTACATTATCCCCAAAAACCCAAAATGGACACAATAAAGGGTTCTAGCTTCCACGATCTCTGCTTCGCATTGCACTCCATCTTTGACAAGTTGTCGAAGTCCAAAAATGGTCAAATATGACCAAGTGTTCCTCAAAACTTGGTCAAGGGCCAATAAACCCCAAACACTCACCTATGACTCGTCTCGAGTCACTATGGTCTGATCAATTCCTCCTCGAATGCCTAGAGCTTGGTTCAAACTACTTCGACCTACTGCAGTGCGACAACCTCTTACTCAGTGAACTCCTGGATCACTGCATCATTTATTGGCCCTTCTAGGTGTTTTTCTATGGTGATGACAACCTGTTCAAGCTCGGTTCCCTGGATTTCAACTTCATTGAACAGTTGGCACACCTTTTCTTGGATTGGGTAAAGTTTTTGGGAGACTTCCATAACATTACTTTGCAGTGTGTGTACCTATTTTTGGGTGGTGTGTTGTTCTACAAACCTCTTCATTTTGTCGACTGGGTTCAAGGCCTTCAGTTGCGCCTATACCATGTCTGCGTGTTGCTTTGATTCTTGTATTTGTGCCTCCAATGCCTACAACTCTAGATTCTATGTGAGTTTCTCATAAGTCTGGGCTCTTCTAGCACTCAACTACTTGTGTTGGACAACTGAGAGGGGGGTGGTGAATCAGTTGTTACCGTGCTTAAACAATTATGCTTATTTTAAACTCTTTGCAGAGCACTTAATGACAATCACAATAATGCAGGGAGGTAAGAAATAAAACATTCGACATCAGTCACACATATGAAATATACAGAGACAAATATTTCCTGAGGAAACCCATAAAGGGTAAAAACCTCCTCTTCTTGGTATGATAAGTAATCTTTACATTCTGTATATTGTCATTAATATGAGCTCCAACTCATTGTGAGGCTACAACCTCTATTTTACAAGTTGCGACTTGTTGAGAGCACCAAATCTCTATTTTCTCTAGCACCTACTAGAAGGAAGCACTAACTCTCTAGTTTCTCTAGCACCCACTAGAAGAAAGCACCAACTTCCTGGTTTCTCTAGCACCCACTATAAGGAAGCACCAACTCCCTAGTTTCTCTAGCACACACTAGAAGGATGCACCAACTCCCTGGTTTCTCTAGAACCCACTAGAAGGAACCAACAACTCCCTAAGTGTTCCAGCACGAACTAGATGGAAGCACCAACTTCCAGTCACACAGGCACCAACCTATAAAACAAAGAACAATAGTGCTCCCTTGCACCACCCTGCCACCCTAGTTTATGTGGCTGCAACCAGGTGGAAGCTATAACTCCCTGTGTTCAAGCACCCACTTGAACCTCTGAGGACAACAGTCCTCCCTAGCACCTCCAAACCACCCTGAAATATAAATCTTTGCTACTGAAACTTATTAAAGTGATATAATGTTCATCAATGGCTTACCAGTCTCATCAATGTTCTGCTACACTTCCCTGCTCTGTCTGCCTCACTATCTTCCTGCACACATGCCTTGCACTTTCGGTTCTTCTACCTTTTATTCTCTTTGCACCATGTCCATTCAATGCACCATTCCTCTTCTGTGTATTTCAGCTACTGCACACTGCCTCCTTCTACACGCCTGAATCACTCTCAACAACAACCCTCATCTCTTCTTTGTTATACATATTTACACTATATGTGCACCTTCTTCGTCCTCCATGCATAGTGCCTCTGCATGATCTTCACCATGCCATGGTTCTGCTCATCGGGTTGTTCACTGCCACTCCACTTTTTCTCTGCTTCACTCGCTCAAGCCTCAAAAAGAAAACTGCATTTCACTTCTGTCTATTCCTCATCAGTTACTCATCTCTAATTTTTATCTCACACTGCACATACTATAATTTTCCCTTCTTTACAGTTCAACTCATTTTTCATTCAGAACAACCAACCACACACAGTCACTACGTGTTTCTTTTTATGCGCTACCACCCCTTCAGTTACCCACCAAATCCCTAGAACAATGCTTCAACAACTGAAATGCCAACCATCCAAGAACCATGATTCTGTTCTGCTAACTGAATCGTAACTGAACAGATAATCATGAAGAGAAACAATAACCCTTCGATCATATTCCTGTTTAACCTGCACCGTTGGATTATAAATGACGGGTCTCGCGCTTACTCCATATGCCCACTAGCTATGACCATCGGCCTAATCAAAATGCTTTTCACATTTCATCATTTCGACAATTCTTGTGATGATATATCTTGACGCTCCATGTCGCGATCCCCAAAACTCCGAAAAAGGAGATTAGCTGGACTAGCTTCGATCATTTCGACATTTCCCATTTTGGCATTTCATGATTTTTCATGTCACGAATTCCTGTTGCGAGGAATCTCGACTCTCCAAGTCACAATTTCTGAAATGGAGCTTAGTTGTTAGCGCCTTTCACAATTTCGCATTTCATCATTTCTCTATTTCGCATGTCATGAATTCCTGTTGCGATGCATCTCGACTCTCCAAGTCGCGATCTTTGAAATGGAGTTTAGTTGTTAGTGATTTTTGCAATTTCCTATTTCGGCATTTTGCGATTTCGCATGTCGCAAATTCCTGTTGCGAGGCATCTCTACTATCCAAGTGGTGATCACCGAAATGATCTAAAGGTATTTCAGCATTTTGCATTTTGCAAATTTGGGAATTTTTTGATGAAGAGTGTCAACTCTTGACTCCTCCAACTCCCGGTATCTGAAACTCCAAAATGAAGTCAGATCAACGGTCCACAATCTTGATGATTCGACGGTCCAGATATTTTCTTGATTTTTCATATCGCTAGTTCCTACCGTGAGTTGCTTCCTTGACTCCTCCAACTCCCGATATCCGAAACTTCAAAACGTCGTGGCTTCGCATTTCATAATTTCATCATTCTTGTCATGAGTTTCCTTGACACCTCCAACTCCTGGAATCCAAAACTCCGAAATGGAGATTAAGTCATAGTTTTGCATTTCGCAATTTCGAGAGGTTAGGGCACCTCATTCCTTTGACTTTCCAGTCAGTGAAATGTGGATCTGTGACCACGTGTCCTACTCAAATATGGACAATCCTCCTGCTTTGGGGATTTTTTAAGCCCGCTTCTCCTAGCACTTTAAATAACATGCAAGTTCTCTTGGATCCAATGATCGTCGGACCCTGCGCTCTGATCTAACGCCCGAGATCTGTCCTCCATCTTTGCACTCCTTCTATATGGATTCATATCTGATGGTCATCGGGAATTCTGAATGGGATCCAATGATCACTATTGCTCTTCATTTTTACACTTTTGATCTTTCCATACCATCATCGATGATGATCTTCCTTGCCTACCTATTTTCCATTGTTGTCTCCCAACTGTAAACCTGCCAACGTTGCTACTACTCTTTCTTGTAACCATACCTTCATCGTTGTTGTTCTTGCCATCAATAATTGTAAGCATGTTATCGTTGTTGTTGTTCTTGCCATCAATGACAAGCACACTCTTCTTGTAAGCATGCCAACAATCTCCCCCTTTTGCATTGATGGCAACCTTGAATGGCTGCACTAATTTGTTTGGACCTCCAAATGTAGCATCCAGTCTAGACCACTCCTTTTCTCCCCCTTTGAAATCAATGTCAAAGAAAACATTCTCCTCCCGAGCTATTGCGATATTTTTAGGAGGTATCAGATATTAAATCAACACAAACTCCCCCTGACAGGATGGACTCTCTTATTTGAGGCCTGCAGAATATTTGTATCTAAACCAGAGTCTTCTCCTTCTGATTCTTGGACCTGTTCATCTTCATCTTCCACTGTATCCTCTGTAGAATAATCAAAATTACTCACCTCTCTTACTGGGACTCCTTCATCAACCTTTTCTTGTCATAACTAGATGAGTCCCCCTATCATTGTTATGTCTATGCTTCTAACTTCTTTCCCCCTTTGTTCCTAAAAGGTTAGCTTTCCCTGACAAGGTTTTTCCTCTTGTTATCTCTATAGGATGTCATGTATATCATTTTGTAAAAAAAAATGTTGCTACCGAGGATGTTGTTGTTCTACTGAAACACTACGTAATTGTAGCTCGTACTTTTCAAACAACCCTTGGATCTTCCCATTAATTTTCTTCAATTTCTATTACTGCAAATTCATTTTTCTTCCATGATTCTTACAACCCAAGGATTTTATGACCATATACATCACAAGAGAAAAATACTACAAACATTCTCACATCTTCTTTTCCTTTTTACAAATGGAGGACCTGTATTAGGTTTCTTAGGAGCATTGATTTATACCTTTTTGAGTCCAATACAAGATTTTTCATTTGGTGATCTCTGACTATCCAAGATTTTATCCAGGGTCATGGAACTGTTCAAGAACTTGATTTGGGTGTTTGACTTCTCAACCTTCAAAAATTTTTCTTCCATCTTATGACATGATTCTTCTTCTACTTCTTCCATGGGATAGATGCTAACTGAACATTCTTTTATTGTATATGTGTCTTCTTCTTTACTTGGAGGGGAGGTCAATATCAACATCATTAGTTGTCCTTATGCCTTTATTCACCACTTGTCTTGTGTTTACATTGACCTTACACTCTTTGGGTGTGAACACCTCTTCATTGCCTCTGCCACACTTTTGAATTGTACTAAGCAAATTATGTTTCAGACCATCCACAAGAAGAATGTATTGGTCATCTCCTTTGTCATTACTCAAACTCACCATCCCTTTATCCTTGATTTTACCTGGTTCATCATTTTCAAGGATCACATTTCTTGTTTTGCTTTTACTTATGGACAAAACCTTATCCTTGTCTCTAGTCATGTTTTTGGAACATCCACTGTCTATATTCCTGAAGGCCTTTTGTTTTTGAGTTGAAAGTGCTAGACCAGATTTTTCACTATCTTTCTTTTTCCATGTGTTGGCCTTTCTATCTAAGAACTTTATTCTTGGCGCTGCTTTGTAATTCTTCAGATGGCAGTTTGTAGCTTTGTGGCCAAAGTTGTGGCAGTTATAACATTCAATCTCATTGTTGCAACGTTGTCTACTCATTGACTGCTTATTATTTCTTGACCTCCTCAGTTGCATGTCTCTAGACTTAAATTGGCAATTTGCAATCTGTGATGGTTTGTTACTTGGTTGTATCATTCTTTGTTGTGGCAGATATTTATTCCTTGGAAATCTTAATTTCTCATGTCTAAGTCTTAAGGAACAATTTATATCTTTGTGACCAAAGTTAGAGCAGTAGAAACAATATCCATAGAAAAATTCTTTGTAACTGGAAAATGGTTGTCTTCTTTGAGCAAATCGATTTCTTCCATGCTGATGATTTCCTTGAGTAGGGAGTGCATTATTTCTTTGTTCTACAAATTCAGTCCTGGCACATTTTTATTTACTCCTCCTAGGCGGATGATTGTATTCCTTTGTTTCTACAAGTTTGTTGTTGTCATTGGTTGTAGATTTGACAAACTTGATGGGTTCTTTGTTTCTTGGCTGACCACTACCTGATCCCTCTTCATAACCCAAACCAGTTTTCATCTTTGGATTCCTTTGTTGATTCAAAATGGTGGCTAATCTTTCTGAGGCTTTGATACTTGACAGATTCTGAAGATACAAGGCTTGAAACTTCTCCAACTTTTTCCTAGTTTTCACTACTTCTTCTTCTAGAGCTTTACATCTTGCCTTCTTTTCTGATAACTGTTGTTTCAAAATGTCCTCGATTTTATTTTCCTCTTCTAATTCCACTTTTAGCAGGGAAAAGTCTTCATCAAGTTGTTTACTGTCTTTCTCGAACTGTATCAACAATTGTTTTTTCTTTCTGTTTTTAATTCCGAGTCTGTCAATCTCTTCCAGTGCACTGATCAGTTCTCCTTCCATATCAACTACAACTTATTCATCATTATCATCACTACCCGTGATTTTATTATCATAATCTTCTTTGGCCATAAGCATGAAGTCATTTACCTTATCTTCACAGGAAGAGTCACTATCGGTGTCTTCTGAGGAGTCATCATTGTTTACACATAAACTTTTCTTTCTATCAAATATTTTGGATTTGTACTTCTCTTCACCTTCAGAGTTCTGGTCCTTCTTCTTGTGTGGACACTTATTTGCAAATTGACCTATCTTACCATAGTTAAAACATTTGAGGGGAAGCTTTCCTTGATATTTTCCTGATCCTTTATTTAACCTTCTCACAAATTTTGCCTCAATATCATCTAAATCTGAATCAGTATCCTTGTCTGCTTTAAAAGATGCTTATCTAGTAATGGATTTATCTTTGTTGATTCTCATTTCACATGCAGTTAAAGTTCCTAGGATTTGATCAATGGACAGAGTTTTAATATCATTTAGTTCTTCTATTGCAAAGACTTTTGGATTAAATTTATCAAGCAAAGATCTTAAAATCTTCTGAACTAAAATTGATTCTTCAATCTTCTCACCAAGACCCTTCATGGAATTCACAATTTCTTCAACTCTTAAAAAATACTTTCTAACTGTTTCATTTTCATTCATCTTTAGTTGTTCAAACTTCAACCTAAATGTTTGAAGTTTGTCATCTTTTAATTTCTCATTTCCTTCATAGCTGCGAATACGTTTATCCCACATTTCTTTGGCAGTTTGAAGCTGCATCACCTTTACAAACTTGGCTTTTGCAAGTCCATTCAAGATAGCATTCATTCTCTTAGCATTAAAGATAAATTCTAACTTAGCATACTTGGAAGCTAGCACAACATGCTTTATGTATCCAGACTCTACTACATCCAAAACATCAGCACCTAAGGCCATTAGGTATATTCTCATTCTAACCTTCCAGAAGGCAAAATTTGTTCCATCAAATAGAGGAGGCTTAGTGGCTGAAGTCTCTTCATGACTTGTCATGTTTAATCTTACAGATCTACCTTTAGATAAAAGGAACCTGCTTTGATACCAATTGTTGGACAAATGAGGGGGGGGGGTGAATCAATTGTTACCGTGCTTTAACAATTATGCTTATTTTAAATTCTTTGCAGAGCACTTAATGAAAATCACAATAATGTAGGGGGGTAAGCAATAGAACATTCGACATCAGTCACACATATGAAATATACAGAGACAGATATTTCTTGAGGAAACCCATAAAGGGTAAAAACCTCTTCTTCTTGGTATGATAAGTAATCTTTACATTCTGTACATTATCATGCATATGAGCTCCAACTCATTGTGAGGCTACAACCTCTATTTTGCAAGCTACAACATGCTGAGAGAACCAACTCTATGTTTTCTCTAGCACCTACTAGAAGGAAGCACCAACTCCCTAGTTTCTCTAGTACCCACTAGAAGGAAGCACCAACTCCTTGGTTTTGCTAGCACCCACTAGAAGAAAGCACCAACATCCACGTTTCTCTAGCACCCACTAGAAGGAAGCACCAACTCCCTGGTTTCTCTAGCACCCACTAGAAGGAAACAAAAAATCCCTAAGTGTTCCAGCACCAACTAGATGGAAGAACCAACTTCCAGTCACACAGGCACCAACCTGTAAAACAAAGAACAACATTTCTCCCTTGCACCACCCTGCCACCCTAGTTTCTCTGGCTGCAACCAGATGGAAGCTACAACTCCCTGTGTTCAAACAACCACTTGAACCTCTGAGCACAACAGTCCTCCCTAGAACCTCCCAACCACCCTGAAATATAAATCTTTGCTACTGAAACTTATTACAGTCTTATAATGTTCATCAATGGCTTACCAGTCTCATCATTGTTCTTCTACACTACCCTGCTCTGTCTGCCTTACTGTCTTCTTGCACACATGCCTTGCACTTTTTGTTCTTCTGCCTTTTATGCTCTGTGCGCCTTGTCCATTCAATGCACCATTCCTCTTCTGTATATTTCAGCTATTGCACACTACCTCCTTCTACATGCCCGAATCACTCTCAACAACAACCCTCATCTCTTCTTTGTTATGCATATTTGTACTATCTGTGCACCTTCTTCGTCCTCCATGCACAGTGCCTCTGCATTCTCTTCACCGTGCCATGGTTCTGCTCATCGAGTTGTTCACTCCCACTCCACTTTTTCTCTCCCTCATTTTCTCAAGCCTCAAAAAGAAAACTGCATCTCACTTCTATCTATTCCTCATCAGTTACTCATCTCTAAGTTTTATCTCACACTGTGCATACTGTTGGTCTCACACTGTGCATACTATAATTTTCCTTTCTTTATAGTTCAACTCATTTTTCCTTCAAAAAAACCAACCACACATAGTCACTACGTGTTTCTTTTTATGCACTACCACCCCTTCAGTTACCCCTCAAATCCCAAGAACAACGCTTTAGCAACTGAAACGCCAACCGTCCAAGAACCATGATTCTGTTCTGCTAACTAAATCGTAACTAAACAGTTAATCATGAAGAGAAACAATAACCCTTCAATCATATTCCTGATTAACCTACACCATTGGATTATAAATGATGGGTCTCGTTCTTACTCCATATGCCCACTGGCTGTGACCACAGGCCTAGTCAAAATACTTTTCACATTTCAACATTTCGACAATTCTTGTGATGAGATATCTTGACCCTCCATGTCGCGATCCCCAAAACTCTAAAAAAGGAGCTTAGCTGGACTAGATTCGATCATTTTGGCATTTCACGATTTTTCATGTCGCGAATTCCTATTGTGAGGAATCTCGATTCTCCAAGTCGCAATCTCCGAAATGGAGTTTAGTTGTTATCACATTTCGCAATTTCACATTTCGGCATTTAACGATTTCGCATGTCGCGAATTCCTATTGCGAGGCATCTCGAATATCGAAGTGGTGATCTCTTAAATGGATTTTAGTTGTTAGTGCCTTTTACAATTTCATATTTCATCATTTCGCGATTTTGCATGTCATGAATTCCTGTTGTGAGGCATCTCGACTCTCCAAGTTGCGATCAATGAAATGATCTGAAGGTATTTTGGCATTTCACATTTCACAACTTTGGGACTCCTGTGAGGAAGAGTCTCGAAACTTGACTCCTCAAACTCCCGATATCTGAAACTCCGAAATGATGTCAGATCAACGATCCACAATCTTGATGATTCGACGGTCCAGATCTTTTCGTGATTTCTCATATTACGAGTTCCTGTCGTGAGTTGATTCCTTGACTCCTCTAACTCACGGTATCTGAAACTCCGAAACGTCGTGGTTTCGCATTTCGTGATTTCATCATTCTTGTCATGAGTTTCCTTGACACCTCCAACTCCCGGTATCCGAAACTCCGAAATGGAGATTAAGTCGTGGTTTCACATTTTGTGATTTTGAGAGGTTAGGGAACCTTCTTCCTTTGACTTTCCAGTCAGCGAAATGTTGATCCGTGACCACATGTCCTTCCCGAAGATGGACGGTCCTCCTACTTTCGATATTTTGTAAGCCATCTTCTCCTAGAACTTTAAAGAACATTGAGGTTCTCTTGGATCCAATGATGGTCGGACCCTGCACTCGGATCTAATGCCCGAGATCTGTCCTCCATGTTTGCGCTCCTCCTATATGGATTCAGATCTGACAGTCATTGGGAATTCTGAATGGGATCCAATGATCACTGTTTCTCTTCATTGTTACACTTTTGATCTTTCCATGCCATCATCGTTGCTGATCTTCCTTGCCTACCTGTTTTCCATTGTTGTCTCCCAGCTGTAAACCTACCAACGTCGCTACAATTCTTTCCTGTAACCATACCTTCATCGTTGTTGTTCTCGCCATCAATAAATATAAGCATTCTATCGTTGTTGCTTTTCTTTCCTATAGACATGCCATCTTTGTTGTTGTTCTTTCCATAAATGACAAGCACGCTCTTCTTGTAAACATGCCAACATCTTGCAATCCAAGGAGAAGGTTTTTAATCAGCCAAATGCGCTACAAGAAGTTTCCTCCCTTAGATCCCTTATTTCTTGAGGAGTCTCGAGCATGGTACAATGTTCCAAATATGTGATGCTCTCCTGAAGTTTCTAGATTACTTCTTCAAGTTGTGCCACCTACTATGGGACATATTCTTCAATCTTTACTTCTATGACTGTCACATAGAGAAGTGCTTTGTGAACCCTTTCCTATACTTCAATTTTCTCTGCTATCAACGGGTCCTTGCTCTACTATAAATGTGCTTTTTCCTCATCCCACTTCACTTCCAGGGTAATATTTTCCCATTATGCCTTACTCTGTTGTTCTACAAGTGTGCTCTATACTTGTATCAAATCCTGGGTGGCTTGCATTATGTCTTCTTGAGCTCGTTGAAGGAAATATTCGAATTTCTCAGTGATCTGGTGTAATTGGGTGGGATCATCGCCTATTTCTACTGTTCCAATTGTCAAGGGCACAGTAGAAACTACTCAGCTAGACTGGAGTGCCTGCTACACTTCTTCAAGTTTTCTCTTGATTCGGATGAATAACTCCTCCTTCTTCACTTCTTTCTTTTCTATGATCTCTAGTGAAGCATCATTCAGCGCAACGATTAAGAAGTCGAAGTCATCTAGTGTGAGGGTAGTCTTAAATGTAGTCTAGGTGGCCATAGTTTTCTTTCGTGATGAGGGCTTTGGTGGGGTAATCTTCCTTTTTTTAGTGGGATCCTCCTCCTCTCTAGGTGGAGTAACCTCGAATTTGTTTTGCTCACCCTCTGTGTCACCTACTTCTTCACCATCACCTCCCTGCGCAGGTTAGATCGAAGTAGTATTCATGGATGTGATATGGATATCTTGAACTTCATCATCCTTCTTGGTCTTGCTTGGTCCAGGTGTATCCAGCATAGCTTCAGGGATTCCCATGTCGGACATTTTTGTGGGGTCCACTGCAACAAGGAGGTTTGTTGACCATTCCTTGGTAATCTGCTCTAAGTCTTCTTTTGTCAACTTGTAGTATGACTGGAGTTGTTGTTTTTTCTTATCATCACACACTGTGATATAGGTGAAGTGGTGGTCTGCATTGAATTTTATCAAAGGTCTAAACCTATGAAGTGTGTTTTGGGTGAGGCGCAGTGTATACTGGATTTCATTCTTCAATTGGTTGTAATAAGCATGGAAGATGACATTGGACTGCCACTGCTTGTTCATGTCATTGGAGTACCACAATTTACATAACGTCATGGCCAGTGGTTCGAAGGGTTCGATATTCAGAAAAGTGGCACCTTCTGGTAGCTCCTAGGCGATGAAAGCGATTAGGATGAGCAACCAACTAAAGTGGAACTCGTACGCTTGGTTTTGTGCTTCTCTGCAATCAAGCTCTAGCTGGTTTACAAGGTACTGCACCCAGTTCATCTATAGTCCCTCGATGCACTTCCTTGTGAGGATGACTACAAATCTAGTCACTTGTGTTGGTCTATTCTTGTGAACTAGCTTGCCCATGATCAGCTGAAAGGAAAGGCACACTGCACCACTTTGGATATTTTCTACCTTTTAGCCTCACGTGCCTTTCTCGACATCGCCATAAGTTTCTTTTATCTTTTGTGCTAGTTCTCGGTCTGAGGTCTTTCCAGGGTAAAATTCCTATGGATCCGGGCCTTGCATACTAAGTCCTGTGATATAATTAATCAAGGTCATATCCACAATGATGCAGTGGTCCAACCATAAGTATCCTCTGTCATAGCAGAACAACAACAACTTGATGCATGCATTGACTTCCTGGTGTCTGTCAAACTGCGAGATCTTCATTACATTAAGTAGTGTGGACTGCATGAGGTTCTGGGTACACGACTGCAGGGAAATCTTATAATTATTGCCTTTGGTCCTGGTTAAGTACTTATGCAGTGCTAATATGTTGTAAACCTTACGATCTCCAAGGTTAAAATCACTAAATTTCAGTGCTGCGAGCTTATCCTGGTCAGCACGAATTGCACGCACCCCTTTCGGAAGGTACGCGGTGATCAAAGTGTACTCAAAGTCACGAGGTACACTACCATGGTTGATGGCACTGCTTAGAGGTGGTAAGTAAGTAGGTAGAATGTGTGGAATAAGATTGGCATTTGCGATGTCATCTCTGTGCTTGGTTCATTTCTCATCGGTCGGTTGAGATGGACCGACGCGAGCAGTGGAAGGGGAGGCTTAGGGTCCTCTCATTAACGATGCTTGGAATACTATAGATAATCCTCTCTCCAACATGACTCTCTCAGTCATTAAGTCAATCAAAACTTCTTCAACTACTTTCTCAGCAGCACTAAGCTTGTCCGACATACAAGCTTGGGTCAACTTAGCTCGAGTGTGAAATGAATGTAAAGACTACAGTGAATGGTATGGGAACAAGGAAATGATCACAAGGTGAATTAATCTCAGGTTTCGGGCTCAAATGCGCACTTAGAAAAAAGTATTCTCGGTGTGTGGCGTGACAGGCAAAGTCGGGAAACTTAGCAATGGTCTGCTTGCAATGGGTATGAGGTTGTATTAACTTATGTTATGTCCATTATGGCACCGTCGAATGGTCTAGTGGTGAGCCATAAATTATTTCTAACTGGTTTGGAGCAGCAGTCGAAGGATTATATTGTCTTTCACTGGCTATATTAATTCGCCTCGGCGAAGTGGCATATGTCGTTGTTCTGATATCCCGACGAAGTGCAATTCTTGTGGTTTTTCCTTAAGCGAAGTTTCCTCTGGAACCTTCTGTAACTTTTTGATCTTGGCTCTCTTTTTACTTATCTTCCTATCCTTCTTCCCAATGAGCTTCATCTCAGTCATCCTTTTTCCATTCTGAGTCTTATCTTCTCTCGACATAGGCACTTCGTGCGACTGAGGTTCTTTCTTCAGATCCAAGGATAATACTCCTTCCTCATATGGATTAGGCATTTTGGTCTTCTGTGGTTCCTCTAACGCTCTTATAGCTTCAACACCTAGGTCCCTGGTGTTCAACAATTGAGATCTGTTATCTTGTTCCTCCATCAAGTAGGCGATCCTTCTAGTCATAAATTTCATGAGTTCTTGCTTCTTTTGTTCTAGGGCTTCATTTTCCTCTTTTCTCTGGATCTAGTCTTTTTCAATCTAGATCTTGCCTAACAAAGCTAGAAATGGGGCATTGTCCTCAATAAATCTAATGAATTCAAACTCTTCCTCTGTCGAAGCTCCATGGGTAGTCATAGTTATCTGGGTAATTATGCCACATACAGTTACTATGTTTCCTTTAAACAACCCTATGCTTCCCATTGAACGAACCATAGTAGGCCTTCCCAGGGTTTCCCAAGTACTTTTTGTCATAATGTTCATCTGTGTTCCCTCATCTAGAGAATAGTCGATGTCGAAGTCTCCTATTCTTCAATTTTCTCCTTTTCTTTGAAGATCTCTGACAAACTGACATCTTTATGTTCATTTAGGGTTTCTTTCATTTTCTGTAACCAAATCTCTGATTCTTGCTGGGGTTCTTCTATAATCTTAGTTTCTTGGTCTCCTTCAGGGTTTGCTTGCTCCATATTAATCTTTTCAGGTATAGAAATCATTCTATGGAAATCCAGTACTTCAAGGTCCATAGCCTTACAACAAAGGCAACTAGGTTTTCTCCCAGGGCATTCCTTAGCAAGATGACCTAGTCTTCTGCAACTGTAACAAAGAGTTAATCCTCTCTTTCTTTTCAATGATACCCAAATCTTCTTGTACTATGTGCTAGGATCATAATGGCTAGCCTACAAAATATTCTTTCTTATATCCTGCATCCATTTTTTAGTCCATACATTCTTTCTATGCATAGGTATAACATATCTATCATTATACTTATCAGATCTATTCATATCAAACTTTCTTCCATCTATTAATTCCCTAGTTTTTAAGCTAGGGAATAATCTATCAAACATACCTAGATCCATGCTCTAGAAACAAAACATTTCACTTATCTTACTTCTACAGAGCACAAAGCTTCCAGATATAAAAAAATTTGACTATTCTTACCTTTATTAGGGCACAGAGCTTATAGATCTTACCTCTTTTCTACAGTTCTGACTTCTTTCTTTCAGAATTTTCCACTTTTACTTTCCTTAGAGAACAGATCTTTCAAATATCACTTCTTTTATTTGGATATTATCTTCCTTTCTTCAGATCTGACCTTATTCCTGGCACAAATCTTCACAAGTCGAGTAAAAAGCTGGGCACTAGAGAAATAGATCTACACACAGAGATTCCTTTTGCATAAAGTTTCTTCTTCCTCAGTTCCCAGCAATCGCAATTTCAAGTCCCAACAATGGAACCATTTGTTGGCACAAGAGCAGACCCAGGGTTCAATGCTTCAACAGTGCACCAACAAAACCCTAAATACCAACCCTTTTGGCAACATCTGCGAAGCAGATGAAGTCTCACCCGAGGTAGAGGCAGGGGTGGTTGCAAGACTCAGGTGTCTGCAACCTTAATTGGGACACAGATATGTGATTCTTACTCTTAGCAAGCACTTTTAGCATAGGTCTTTCATATGGATTTAACTCTCATGGCACTTCGTAGATGGCATAGAGCACCGTAGCATTCACTTAGATCTAGGTTAAGTTAGCACTTAGCAATAGAAAAATAGGTCTAGCACTCAACACTTTCATATATGTCAGCTCTACACCCACACATCTAATAATCAAAAAGAAAAGTGGATCTATCTAAGTATATCATAGCAAAGCACATAGCATAATCATATCAATCACAACACATGGAAAGAGACCAACAGATTAGGTCAAAGCACCAAGAACAACACACAAATTTACCATGGTTCATCCCCACCCTGGGGCTATGTCCACAAAGTCATCGTATTCTTTATTAGCTTTGGTCAATCGGTTTACAACATAGAGCTCACACTTGTACTCCGCATAGGACAAGAGATCTGCGCTCACCTCACCAGATCCTCCTTCCCCGAGTAGATCTAGCACAGAGCATTTTTACAATCCGTGCACTTAACACTTACAGCACTTGCACTCAGCTTTGCAACTCAGTCACACAATATACATAAAGCCTTTACTAGCACTTAGCTTATATTCTTCTCTCTTACATTGCCTAGCTACTTATTTATACTTTACAAAATAGGCCTAAACATGGGTAAACCCATGGGCAGACATCCCATACCCATTACATTATCCCCAAAAACCCAAAATGGGCCCAAGAAAGGGGTCTAAATTCCACGATCTCCACTTCATGTTGCACTCCATCTTTGACAAGCTCTTGAAGTCCAAAAACAGTCAAATATGACCAAGTGTTCCTCAAAACTTGGTCAAGGGCCAACAAGCCCCCAAAACTCACCTATGACTCGTCCCGAGTCACTCTGGTCTGATCAATTCCACCTAGAATGCCTCAAGCTTTGCTCGAACTACATTGACCTGTTGCAGTGCGACAACCTCTTACTCAGTGAACTCTTGGATCACTGCATCATTTTTTGTCCCTTCCAGGCATTGCTCTGCAGTGATGACAACCTATTCAAGCTCGGTTCCTTGGCTTTCAACTTCAGTGAACATTTGGCATGCCTTTTCTTGGATTGGTTGAATTCATTGGGAGACTTCCATCACTTTACTTTGCAGCGTGTGTACCTATTGTCAGGCAGTGCATTGTTCTGCAAACCTCTTCATTCTTTCGACTGGGGTCAAGGCCTTCAACTATGCTTGTAGCGTGTCTGCATGCTTCTTTGCTTCTTGGAGTTATGCCTCCAATGCTTGCAACTCTGGATTCTCTATGAGGTTCTCATAAGTCTGGGCACTTATAGCAATCAGCTACTTGCATTCCAAGGAAAAGGTTTTTAATCAACCAATTGCACTACGGGAAGTTGCCTCCCTTAGATCCCATATTTCTTGAGGAGTCTCGGGCATGGTACGAAGTTCCAGATATGCGATGTTCTCTTGAAGTTGCTGTATTACTTCTTAAAGTTGTGCCACCTGCTGTGGGACATGTTCTTCAATCTTTACTTCTATGACTGTCACATAGAGAAGTTCTTTGTGAACCCCTTCCTATACTTCAAGTTGCTCTACTAGCAACTGGTCCTTGATCTGCTGTAACTGTTCTTTTTCCTCATCCCACTTCGCTTGCAGGGCAAGCTTTTTTTGTTCTGCCTTACTCTATTGTTCTACAAGTGCGCTATGTACTTGTATCAAAGTCTAGGTGGCTTGTGTTGTGTCTTCTTGAGATCGTCGAAGGCGAGCTTCAACTTTCTCAGCGATCTGGTGTAATTGGGTGGGCTCATCGCCTATTCCTATTGTTCCAATTGTCAAGGGTGCAGTAGAAACTACTCGGTTGGAATGGAGTGCTTGCTTCTCTTCTTGAATTTCTCTCTTGATTCGGATGAATACCTCCTCCTACTTCTCTTCTTTCTTTTCTGTGATCTCTAGTGAAGCATCATTCAGTGCAATGATTAAGAAGTTGAAGTCGTCTGGTGTGTGGATAGTCTTAAATGTAGTCCGAGTGGCCTTAGTTTTCTTTCATGATGACGGCTTTGGTGGGGTAATCTTCCTTTTCTTAGTGGGATCCTCATCCTCTCTAGGCGGAGTAAACTCGCCTTTGTTTTGCTCAACCTCTGTGCCACCTAGTTCTTCACCATCACCTCCCTGCATAGGTGAGATCGAAGTAGTCTTTGTGGATGTGCTATGGATATATTGAACTTCATCATCCTTCTTGTTCTTTCTTGGTCTAGGTGTATCCGACATAGCTTCAGGGATTTCCACATTGGACATTTCTGAGGGGTCTGCTGCAACAAGGAGGTCCGCTGACCATTCCTTGGTAATCTGCTCTAAGTCTTCTTCTGTCAACTTGTAGTATGACTGGAGTTATTTTTTGTGCTGATCAACACATGCTGTGATATAGGTGAAGTGGTGTTCCACACTGAATTTTATCAAAGTTATAAACCTATGAAGTGTGTTTGGGGTGAGGCACAGTGTAGACTGGATTGCATTCTTCAATTGGTTGTAGCAAGCGTGGAAGACAGCATTAGACTACCACTGCTTGTTCATGTCACTAGAGTACCACAACATACATAAATTCGTGAACAGTGGTTTGAAGGGTTCAATCTCTAGAAAAGTGACACCTTCTGGTAGCTCCCAGGTGATGAAAGCAATTAGGATGAGAAACCAACTAAAGTGGAACTCGTACCCTTGGTCTTGAGATTCTCTGCAATCAAGCTCTATCTAGTTTACAAGGTATTGCACCCAGTTCATCTATAGTCCCTCGGTGCACTTCCCTATGAGGTCGACTATGAATCCAGTCACTTGTGTTGGTTTGTTCTTGTGAACTAGATTTCCCGCGATCAACTGACAGGAAAGGCGCACTGTGCCACTCTAGATAGAAGCTACCTTGTAGCCTCTCTTGCCTTTCTTGACATCACCATAAGTTTCTTTTATCTTCTACGCTAGTTCTTGATCTAAGGTATTTCCAGGGTAGAAGTCTTGTGGGTTAGGGCCTTGCATACTAAGGCATGTGATCCTATTGATCAAGGTCAGATCCATAGTGATGTGATGGTCCAACCATAAGTATCCTCCTTGGTAGAAGGAAAACAACAACTTGACACATGTGTTGACTTCCTGGTGTCTATCGAACTATGGGATATTCATTACATTAAGAAGTGTGGACTACACGAGGTTCTGGGTCCATGACTATGGGAAAATCTTATAATTCTTTCCTTTTTTCCTAGTTAAGTACTTATGTGGTGCTAACATGTTGTAAACCTTATGATCTCCAAGGTTAAAATCACTAAATTTTAGTGATGCGAGCTTATCGTGGTTAGCATGAACTACACGCACCTCTTTCGAAAGGTACTCAGTGATCAAAGTGTACTCAAAGTTGTGAGGTACACTGCCATGGTTTATGGCACTACTTAGAGGTGGTAAGTAAGTAGGTAGAATGTGTGGGATAATATTGGCATTTGCGATGTCATCCCTGTGCTTGGTCCATTTCTCATCGGTCAGTCGAGATGGACCGGCACGAGTAGTGGAAGGGGAGGCCTAGGGTCCTCTCGTTGATCATGCTTGGACTCCTTTAGATAATCCTCTCTCCGAAATGACTCTCTCAATCATTAAGTAAATCAAAACTTCTTCAACTACTTTCTCAGCAGCGCTGAGCTCGTCCGACATACAAGCTTGGGTCAACTTAGCTCACATGTGAAATGAATGCAGAAACTACAATGAATGGTATGGGAACAAGGAAATGATCATAGGGTGAAGTAATGTCAGGTTTTGGGCTCAAATTGTCACTTAGAAAAAAGTATTTTCAGTGCGTGGTGTTAAGCCCTAATATTGGCTCATTACCACTTAATTGGGGCATATTAGATTAGTAATGTTATTTTATTTATGTCGGCTTTAGGCCATTAGTTGTGATTTAGATTAGTAATTTTATTTTATTTATGTCGGCTTTAGGCCATTAAAACCTCCTAGTCTCCTATATATACCAAGGAGACATTTTCATTTGGAAGCATATTGTACTTGAACATTTAAGTGGGGTAAAATGAGGTTGCCCCCTCGAAGACGCTTATTATCTGATATTATCTCTTTTTCAAGGCGTTGAGTACTTTTCTTGAGGTTTTTCTATGCTATATTGATGTTTGGTTCTTAACATATGGTATCAGAGCTCAAGGTCTTGGGGTTTCGCTGCTACATCTGAGACACCGTGGGAATTTCGCTATAACTTTTTTTCTACAACGTTTCAGAAGGAACGGATTAAAGGGTTTTTAGAAGACAGATCAAGGTACGTTGGGTTCAAAATTCAGCTCCTGAGGCCTTATACTCTCGGAGATACAGCCTGTACAATATAGGGTTATGGAATCATCCTGAAATGAGTCATTGAGGCATTTTCGCTATAAAAAAATTTCTGTAACGTTTCAGACCCTGAACTCCAGGGGCCACTTACATAAATTAGTTTTCTATCTATGATAAAAATTTAAGATTCTGAGTCATCCTAAAGTTATAGATACACCTTGTGTAAGATAGGGTATCTGACTAGTCCTATTGGCTAGTCTCAAGAAGGTGTTCCAGGTAAAACAATCATAACTTCTTCCCAGAGTATCCAAATTGAGTGGGACTGGTTGCATTGGATCGTGGACAGTC
>ML783653.1:762155-779059 GCA_009831015.1 Picea engelmannii
GCTTATCACCTTATTGGGTTTCCCTGTGATACCTCTTAACTCAATTTATTTTCCTTACAATGAAAATTTCATGAAAAGTTCTTGAAAATTAAAATCCATTGTTCCTAATGATTGTAACCATTGGATTCCTAGTACAACATCCACACCACCCATGGGTATAGAAATCATTGGACTATTCATTACATATTCCCCCATAGTAAGATTGATCTTATTGCATTTTCCTGAGGAATTGATAGTTCCTCCATCTACAATAATTACTTGAAACTCTGGTGCTGGATATGCAAAGAAATTGAGAGCTTTGGCTAATTTATAGTGAATGAAATTATGAGTACTACCAGAATCAATTAGGACTATTACCTTTTTCTTTTTGATGTATCTTTTGATCTTGAGGGTTTGAGGAGTGCTAATTCTAGCCAATGCATTACACGATATCATGGGAGTCAACTCTTCAGATGAAATTGCTTCTATGTTTTCATCTTGACATGGTTCTTGTTCTTGTTCTTCTTCCTCTTCACAATCTATGTAGAATAATTTATTCTCACCACACTTATGTCCCTTACTGTACTTTCTGTCACAATTAAATCATAAACCTTTTTCTTTTATTTCCTCCAATTGTTGAGGTGTCAACCTTATAGGTTGAAGTGTTTTATAAGAAAGAATATTGTTCTCTCTATAGATGTTAGGATTGTTCCTCCTAGTAGCCATAGCCATATTTTTACTTTCAACATTTTTTACCACTTTAAATGCATTCTCCAATGATTTAGGTTCCCAAAGGTGAATCTCATGTTGAATGTTATCCTTTAAAGTTCCTATGAATACATCAATCAAGTGCTCATCTGGAATATCTGTTACCTTTATATTCAATCTTTGGAAGTTTTCAATGTGCTCGGTAACTGAACCCTTTTTCTTGAGATTTATCAATTGGCTAAAGAAGGTATTTCTCTTTGTATCCTCATAGTGTGCTATCATTTCTTCCATGAAAATTGTCCAAGTGACAAGTGATTTGCGAGAACAAATCCATCGATACCATACAAATTGATTGGGTTAAGAAGCAATTCATACCTTTTGTGTATAAGGGACATTATGCAGATCAAAGAATTGCTCCATCTGAAGTATCCATGTGATTGGGTTCTTGCCATCAAACTTCCTCATATTGATCTTAGGAACGTGGTTGGTCTTCAACCCAAAGTTGGAGTTTCACCATTCTTGATTCACCTTCCTTGTGTCCTCATCATGAATTTCATGGGATGCATTTTCACTTTCAGGTGTCTTCTCTGTTATGAAAATTTTTAATACTTCCATGATCTCCTCTTTTAAACCATCCATCTTAGTATTTATTGCCTCCAACTTAGCTTCCATCTCTTGTAGTTCATATTTTGTTACTATCTTCTTTTGTAAATCATTTATGTCCCTACGCATTTCTTCACCTTCATCAAGAGTCCAAGTAGGATTGTCTGGAGGCTTATTTGGTGTAGAATTTCCCTTTTTGGGTGGCATGTTGGCCAAATATCACTTTTGAACCTTGATTTTGGGGTGGTTCTACTAGAAAATCTTTCTTCTGTTGTATCTCCCAAGTTTCAACCCTTCTAGGTATGAAAATTTCTTTTATGTAGTTCTCTGATATTTATTCTCTGCAATGCCATAGGTCTGATCAAAATTGGATGTGCCAATTGGAATTTACGGTAACTTCCCCACAACTTGCTGATTTTTGGCCTTTCTAGGAGATATCACTTGTACAACGTGCCCCACAAAAAATAATTGATATAAAATTCTGAAACTCGTACCAGAAATAATAAAGGTTGTCCACTATCCAATGAAACTTGTCTCACTCAATTTGGATACTCTAGGAAGATGCTATGATTGTTTTACCTGGAGCACCTTCTTGAGACTAGTCAATAGGACTAGTTAGATACCCTATCTTCCACAGGGTGTATCTACAAATGTAAGATGACCCAGAAGATGAAATTTTTACCACATATACCTTACTAATTTATGTTAATATTCTCTAGATTTCAAGGTCTAAAATGTTACAGAAAATGTTTTATAGCGAAAATTCCGCAATGACTCAGTTTAGGATGATTCAAAAACCCTATCTTTCACAGGTTTTATCTCATAAATTGTAATGCCTCAAGAGCTAAAATTTTAACCCAACGCACCTTGATCCATCTAATAAATATCCTCCAAGTTGTTTCTTCTGAAACATTGTAGAAAACAATTTATAGCGAAAATTCCAAGGTGTCTCAGATGTAGCAGTGAAACTCCAAGACATTGAGCTCTGATACCATATGTTAAGAACCAAATATCAATATAGCATAGAAAAAGATCAGAATAAATACTCAACGCCTTGAAAAAGATACAATTTCAGATAATAAGCCTCTTCGAGGGGACAACCTCCTTTTACCCCACATAAATGTTCAAGTACAAGATGACTCCAAATGAAAATGTCTCTTTGGTATATATAGGAGACTAGGAGGTATAATTACAACTAATGGAATAAAGCCGACATAAATAAAATAACATTAGTAATGTAATATGCCACAATTAAGGGGAAATGAGCCAATATTAGGGCTTAGCAGGATCTTAGAAGGTCTTATCTTCTTCATCTTCATATTATTATATTTCCCTCTTGGAAACCTTTCCTTCTTCAAGTGTGCCAAGACTTGATCTCCAATTTCAAATTCACCTCTTTTTTTCTCTAGTTTACTATGTTCTTGTATCTTTGGTTCTTATCATGTAGTTGTCTTTTGATTTGATCATGCAAATTCTACATCTCTACAGCAAAATCCTCTGCTCTTGCACTTCGAAATTTAGTCTGTCCCAAATATCTCAGTTCTGAAACTCCTCTTGGATGCATTCCATCTATTATCTAGAATGGAATCTTACCAATACTCCTATTTGGTGAATCATTATATTAAAACTCCACTTGAGGTAAAAGTTGATCCCACTGACTGTTATGTTCAGTTACCAAACTCCTTAGCAGATTCACTAAGATTATATTCACTACATCAGTCTGTCCATTTGTCTGAGGGTGATATGATGAACTAAAAGAGAAAAATGTTCCCAACTTCTTCCACAAAGTCCTCCAAAAATTTCCCACAAATTTGGTATCTCTGTTTGAGACTATACTTATGGGAAACCCATGCAATCTCACAATCTCCTTGAAAAACCGATTTTCTATGTGGATAGGATCACTAGTTTTGTGACATGGTATAAAATGTGCCATTTTAAAAAATATTTCAACCACCACAAAGACTTAATCATTTACCCTCCAGGCTCTTGGAAATCCTAGATCAAAATCCATACTTACAACATCCCACAACCTATCTAGAATAGGAAATGGTTGATACACTCATGTGTTATGTTGATTTCCTTTAGCATACTGGTAAATTATGCATCCTTCTAGGAACTTCTTCACATTATACCTCATACCTGGAAAATAGAATGAAGAACTCAATTGCACATATGTTTTATCATGGCCAAAGTGTCCAACCAATCCTCCACGATGTTTCTCCTTTGACAAAGTGTCCCTCTTTGAGCATATTGGTATACACAATCGACTTCCTTTGAATAATAGTCCTTGTTGGATGATATACTCCATCCATTGATGTCTATCCATCAAAAAAGGATTTTAAAATGCTTCGTAAGGTTCTTTGAATTCTGGGTCTTCCTATTACTTCTCCTTGAGGTGTTCAAATCCCGAAGTCTCCACTTGGAATTATTGAAAGATCAAACCTCTCCTACTCAAAGCATTTGCAACTTTGTTAACACTCCCATTAATATGATTAATGACAAAATTAAAATTCTTCATGAATTCTACCCATTTCGCATGTCTTTGGTTCAATTTCTCTTGTCTGGCTATGAACTGCAAAGCATGATTGTCAGTATACAGAATAAACTCCTTTGGAATAAGATAATTTCTCTATTTTTTAAAAGATTGAATTATAGCATAAAATTCCTTGTCATATGTCAAATACTTCTTATTAGAATCATTCAATTTCTCACTGAAATAAGCAACATGTTTATCATCTTGACTTAAAACTGTGCCAATGACCACTCCACTTGTATCACATTTGACCTAGAAATTCTTCTTAAAGTCTGGAAAAACTAAAATAGGTTGTTCTATTATCTTTTCTTTCAACACACTAAATCCTTTCTCAGTTTCTTTTGTCCAGTCAAAAGAACTATGTTCCTTCTTTATAGTGTCTAGTATGGGTACAAAATACTGTTGAAATTCCTAATGAAATTTCTATAAAATCTCGCTAACCCGTGAAAACTTCTTACTTAAAACACACTTCTTGGAGAAGGCCACTCTATTATAGCCCTCACCTTCTCTGGATCCATCTTCAATTCATTTGAAGAAATTACAAATTCCAAATACACAAGTTTTTTCTTCATAAAAAAACATTTCTTCAAATTCACCAACAACATTTCTCACTGCAACCTTCTCAAAACCATCTTCAAGTGTCTCAAATGCTCCTCTTTAGTCTTATTTAAAACTAGGATATCATCTAAATAAACAATCACAAAATTCCCAATAAAATCTTTTATCACTTCATTCATTAACCTCATGAACGTACTTGGTGCATTCCTTAAGCCAAATGGCATAATAATCCACTCATACAATCCTTCATTTGTTTTGAATATTTTTCTGCATTCATATGCCTCTCTCATTCGTATCTGATGATAACCTCTCTTCAAGTCTATCTTGGAAAAATAACTAGCTCCACTCAAAAAATCCATCAAATCATCCATTCTGGGTAAAGGAAATCTATACCTGATGGTTATCTTGTTGATGGCTTTAGAATATCTGCACATTCTCCAACCTCCATCCTTATTTGGACTCAACATAGTTAGTACTACACACAGGATCAAGCTTTCTCTAATCAAACACTTATCTAACAAATATTGGACCTCCCCCTTGAACTCTTCATTCTCATGAGGGTTTAATCTGTATGCTTATTTTTTCAGCTAACTTTCTCCTGAAATAAGGTCAATATGGTGACTGATATTCCTCATGGGCGGTAAAGTATGGGGTAAATCATCCACCACAATGTCAACAAACTCATCCAATAACTCCTGAAATTTCACAGGAAAATCGTTCATAGCCATGCTTGTAAGTATGAATATCGGCTTAACTATAACAACAAACTTCATTTCCTGGTCTTTCTTGACTTACCTCAATAGCTCGTTCCCACTCATGAGAAGTATACTAGGAGTAGTATCCTCTTTGACTCCCTTATCTTCTATTGGCAACAACTTGTGCTTACACCCATTTTTCTCAAGGGTATAAGTATTCTTCCTCCCATCATGTATGACATTCCTATCATATTTCTATGGTCTCCCCAACAGAACATGACAAACATCCATGATTATGACATCACATAAAACTTCATCCCTGTAACTACCTATTTTAAACTCAACTTTACATTTTCGACTTACCATGACTTGATGTCCTTTTTGTAACTGTTATCTCTCCAAGAAACTCTTTGAGGTTGTAAGTCAAAGATGCTTGATAACTTAAAGTAAAATTTCTTTTGTGTTTATGTATGTGTGGATCAATGAGATAACTCAACCTTAATGGATTGACATTAGGATAATCAATGGTATACAATCAAATATGACAATGCTTTCAAAGATTAATGATTAGACAAATAGCTTTGACTATGGGCGAAGAAATTAGTGATTATAAACCAGATGCACAATGATGGGTTTAATAAACAATAGAAATAATTATTAATCAAGCTACAAACTGACTAATGAGATGACAATCATTAATAGTCAAGACAACTTGAATAAGAGAACAGAAAAGAAGGTAATGGATGAAGGTATGACATCAAAAGTGAAAGAAGATTGTGATTGTATATATATCTGAAAAAACATTACAATAGCATAAGGCCCCTGTACCCAAAATAGAAACTTTAATATGTTTAAAAGATAGGAATTTATAGCCTTTACAACAAGTCTCAGATCCTGGAAAACTGGATCTGGATTTCTAAATATAGAAAATAGAGTATAAACTGAATACAATAAGATAACTAAAGATCTAGTTCCTATGGATTGAACTGTCTTCAAAGTTTGTCTTCGACATCTGGTCTTCATCATTTGGTATGTCTCTGATGGAAAAGACACATGTCTTCAGTAGCTGAAAACTTTGTCCAGCTATGAGTAAAGTCTTAGTTGACCATATGAGGATTCACATCATATATCTTCACAGAATCTTGAAACCAAATGCATCAAAATTTTGGTGATCAATTATTTGATGCCACCTTATACTTCAAATCACCCAAAAATCACTCTGTACAAGCTCTAAATTCTCAAAATTTCTTCTCTGCAGTTTCACCGGCTATTCTGTCTTGAAATTTTCTAGTTAGCCGGTGAAAGTTCTACTTTTCAACAACTAACTGGTTGTAAATACGCTTCATGTGCCAGTGAAAACTCTGCTTTGGCCAAAAAGAAAACCTTTCATGATCAAAATAAAATTTATTGTTTGCATCAATCAACACTTAAGTTCTTAGTTGTTTCTGATAATATTTGCAAGGGAGTAAAGTAGCCATCTTTGCTTTCAAGTTCTTATTTATGATTTTTAAATATATAGCTATTCTCCAAAGCTTGTTGTTGTCTTTTACAATCTTCTTATTCTGGTTCTTTTCCTTCACTCTCTTCAATGCCATTCTCTTGAAAGCTACATCTGTCTTAGCAAATTTTTTTGATAGAATTTCATATCTTTCCTTTATAACTCTATCCAGAACTTCCTACTGCTTGATTTTCTTTTTTTTAATTTCTTAATTAATTTTGAGTCATCTGACTTTATTTTGCTGGATGTTTCACCTTCTTCAAAGGTGGAAAAACCTTCAATGTCTTGTGCAGGTTCCATGGATTACTCTGGGTTTTCATTGGCTGGCAGTTTGTCTTTCTCTGGTTCTGACTCTGAATCTGAATATGTCAAATTTAGAATGTTTTCCTTCTTTACTGCAGATTGCTCTGTATCTGTTGTGAAATCCAATTTCTTTTTAGCTCTCTTGGCCTTTGATCTATATCCTGCTTCTTCTACTATTTTAGGTGAGAGAGCTCTCCTTCTCTTTGAGCTACTCTGAGGGGTTGGTTGCTTTCTACATGTTTTCTTCTTTTCTTTTTCAGGTTGAGGTTGAGTCTCAAAACCTTCCCAAAAGACAAAGTGCTGCCAAGCTCTTTCTCTCTACTTCAATTCCTCCAATATTATCATTTTAATCAAACCAAAATGACATAGGGCATTTTTAATGCTATGTGGTTCATCCCTAACTTTGTTGCACATTTTAGTTAAGCTTCTATGAAAATAGAAGGGAGGATTCATAAGAACTTTCCTTGTGAAGTGATATAGAAGTCTGAAATGATATAACATGAGTTTGTCATATCTTCCCACTGAAGTTACATACAACTAAATGGATTTAAACATGGTTTTCAATTTATCTTCCAAGTAAGAAGTAGGAATGCTCTTCTTCCAGATTATACCTTGAAATTCTAATTTCAAGTATTATCTAAAATCTAAATTCTTGGTCACTGTTGTCCTGAACCAGTTCTGACCTGTTCTTGGTAAACCAATAGCTGATGCAATGGTAGCCTCATCTACGATTAATTCTAGACACCCCATTGTATCTTTCTTTCCATCATAGGATTTAGCAAACAACTCTACTATACCTTGGTGATAACCTTCCTGTAGTCTTTCAACATAGGTAATACACCCTACATCTAAGAAAATATTATGAACTTCTGGGTGTGAATGCAAATAGGATATGTTGTCTAATTCCTTTCACAGGGTGGTCCTCATCGCTTTCTTCCCATCTGTAATAATCACAGTTTGATCTATACACGGTTGACACAGAGAACCTTTCCAAATGGGGAAGGTGCTAGCGCTGGTGAAAATGATCCTGTGTTGTCAAATGATAATAAGAACACCCAAATATAGAATTTGAAATCCGTGAAATTTGAAAAGGGGAATGATGGCCACAGTTTGATGTAGACATAGATCTAGTACTTGATGTCTAGAAGTAATAATGATCAGATCATTCACCACTCTTCAAACTGTCCTCCATCTGCCACACGAAATATATGACCAACTCCATCATCATATTCCACTAAGACATGGTGAAAACGTGTAACCGTTCCTCTGCCTCCATTTAAATTTCCATCATAAATACATGACATATGTACAACATGCCTCTTTCAGGCTTTTAAAGTACTGGAGAAAAAACCCAAATCTCCACTTTCACCGGCTAGATTGCTCTCAGAAATGCCATTTAGTCATTGAAACCTTGAACTTTCACGAGCTAACTTCAGCTTCAAAATAGAGATTAGCCATTGAAAATACCTTTTGACAATTGATTTATTATAGGAAATAACAAATTATATCCTATGCTTTGACACTTGAATTTCTAGAAAAATTGCATGGAACTTTATTTATGACCATGCCATCACCCAAAAAAAATGAAACAAACTGACTGGTTCATTTTTGGAGATAACATCTGGCTCCAACTGGGACGGAGACCTCCCTGAAAGGTTTCCAAAAATATTTATTTGACTTAGTGTCCTTTTCTATCACTTATGACTGAAAACACTGAACTAAGTGTTCCATTGGGTATGGAGTTATTTAACACACAAAATCAAAACTGCAAAACTGAAATAACTATTTACAAAAATAGGACAAGGTTTAAGAAAACCTTATGAAAAATAGATTTTGATAAAATACCCATTGAATGGGCCACCTAATACCTCTTCCCTTGCAAGATTTTGAAGAACAAAGGTGTTGTTCCGTTGTACTGCTGATATGATGAAAGGCCATGTCCAGAGAACATCAAATTTTCCATGCTTGCCCTTATCCTACCTTGTTGCATCCCATTTCAAAACCAAATCTCCTACTTTGAAATTGTCTGGTTTTACTTTCCTGTCAAAACTTTCTTTCATTCTCTTATGATGTGCCTCTGTCTTTTCCAAAAGTTGTTCCCTGATCTGTTGCAATTCTATCAAATTTAAAATCCTTTTGGTAAGGTCATTTGGTTCAAAATCTAACTCTTGAAGAAATTTTTCAACTGGCAATGAAAGTTGGATAGGAAAAATAGCCTCAGTGCCATATACCAACTTAAATGGTGATGTGCCAATTGATTTTTTATCTGTCACTCTATCAGCCCATAAAGCAAAATTTAATTTTGAATCCCAAGCCTTCGTATTTTGTTCAAGAATCTTTTTAATTATCCTTACCAAACTTTTATTTGATGACTTAACCAAACCATTTCCCTGTGGATAATAAGAAGTGGAATGTAACAACTAGATTCCCATATCCTCACACAATTTCACCAAGGTTTTATGATTGAAGGAAACAACATTGTCTGTAACCAATCTCTTGGGACAGCCAAATCTTGAAAATATATGATCCTATAAGAAATTTATGATGACAGTATGATTTCCATTTCTGGTGGGAATAGCCTCAATCCATTTAGTAAAATAATCAGTAGCAACAAGGATCCATCTATGTTCATTGCTAGAAGGTGGATGAATTTCACCTGTAAAATCTAAACCCCATTGTTGGAAGGGTCCAGTGACAACAACATGTTTTAAGGGAGGAGACTTAATTGATTCTTACCTACAAATCTCTGGCATTTGTAACATGTCTTCACAAAGTTACGCACATCGATAAATAAACAACACCAATAGTAGCCTCCGCTCAAAATTTTGTAAGTAGTGGTCTTCCAATAATGATGACTTCCACATTCACTTCTGTGTAATGCTATCATGGTTTGAACTGATTCCTCCTTGTTTAAACATATCAAAAGTATCCCTGATGGATCTCTCCAAAATGATATTTTATCATTGATACAGAATTTAATGGACTTGATTTTGAGAGCTCTTACCTGTGTCATTGTCAAGTTTGCAAGGGCTGTCAAATTCTGCAGAAAATATATGATCTGACTGTACCACTCATAGTCAACCAAATGGGTAGATATCTGTAAATCATCACTGCTTTTATCTGCTGAAATTAGAGAAGTTTTTGCAATTATGTCAACAAAATTCATCTCAATCATTTTACGATTATCTTCTGCTAGGAGTTTGGCAAGTTCTTGAACCTTGACAAGCTTTATGGGCTTGATCAATTTGTAAATCTGAAAACTCATCCATCAATCCTAGAAATCTGTTTAGCTCTACATCATCTTCTAATACTTTCCATAATTTAACATTATCGGGTAAAGAAGGCCTATACTTTACCTAAATTTCATAATTCAACTTTGGAGGCAAAGAAGGTATGGAATTACTAGCTGAAACAACCAATGAATCAACTAACTGATTCATGACACTAGGAATATATGAGACCCTGAATTCAGTGAACATAGACATCACATTTATTACCTCATCTCTGTAATCTTTCAATCTCACATGTTTGTCTTGGAAAGATTTATTTAACTATTGGATGATTAAATAAGCATCTCCATATACTTGCAGCCTCTTGATCTTCATTTCTCTTGCAGCATTCAAACCTAAGAGAAAAGATTCGTATTATGAAATGTTATTTGTGACTTGGAAATCAAGTTTGAAAGACAAATGTGTAGCTTCTTTAGATGGTGAAATCAATACAACCCCTGCTCCCGCAATATCTTCAGTACATGCCCCATCAAAAAACATACTCCATAGATCATCTTTTGCTACTTCTGTGGACTGAACTGCATGCTTCTTAAGCAACAATGAATCTGACATCGAATCATCAATCTGTAAGATGCAAGATCCCATACCTGTTTCAAATGAGTAAATAGGATGGTTGGCTAGATTTTGTTCATCACTGATAATGTAGGAAAGTTGTGACTCTTTGTAAAGTCTCTTGTTTACTCCTCCAAAAACAAGCATAGTAGCATATGAAGGGTCAATTTGAAGATTTCCTCCTAACCTCTTCATCCATGATATTGATAACAAACATCCAAATTTGGGTGGAATGTCTGCTACAACTATATCCATGACCATAGTTTTCATAGGTGCTTGAGTTAAAGTTATTGCCAAGTCTTTGATCATCCCGAGACATTTAACTTTTCTAGAGTCAAATGTGAAACAATCATGGTAACTTTTAGTAATATCTAATCCAAGATCATCCATAACTTCCTTTGGCATTAGACTGTGAGAGGCTCCAGAGTCTAGCAGGCAATTATTGTTGGACAACTGAGAGGTGGGGGGGTGAATCAGTTATTACTGTGCTTAAACAATTATACTTCTTTTAAACTCTTTGCAAAAACACTGAGGGACAATCACAATAGTGTATGGAAGCAAGCAATATCATATTCAACATCAGTCACACACATGTGATACACAGAGACAAAAATTTCCTGAGGAAACCCATAGACGGTAAAAACCTCTTTTTCTTTATATGATAAGTAATAGTTACATTCTTTACATTATCATACATATGAGCACCAACTCATAATGAGGCTACAACCTCTGTTTTGCAAGCAGCTACTTGCTGAGAGCACCAACTCTCTGTTTTCTCTAGCACCCACTAGAAGGAAGCACCAACTCTCTGGTTTCTCTAGCACCAACTAGAAGGAAGCACCAACTCCCTGGTTTCTCTAGCACCAACTAGAAGGAATCACCAACTCCTTGAGTGTTTCCAACACCAACTATATGGAAGCACCAAATTCCAATCATACAGGCACCAACCTATATAACAGAGAACAAGAGTTCTCCCTTGCACCACCCTGCCACCCTGGTTTCTTTGGCTGCAACCAGATGGAAGCTACAACTCCCTGTGTTCAAGCACCCACTTGAACCTCTGAGGATAAAAATCCTCCCTAGCACCTCCCAACCTCCCTGAAATATAAATCTTTGCTACTGAAACTTATTACAATGATATAATGTTCAACAATGGCTTACCCGACTCATCACTGTTCTGCTACATTTCGTTGCTCTGTCTGTCTCATTGCCTTCCTGCACACATGACTTGCGCTATCTGTTCTTCTGATTTTTATGCTCTGTTTTCCATGTCCATTCACTGCACAGATCCTCTTATGTTCAATTCAGCTGCTGCACTCTCCTCCTTCTTCACACATGAATCACCTTCAACAACAACAACCACAGCAAACTCCAACAACAACAACCGCCGCTTCTCTTGTTTGTACCATGTATATATAGCTTCTGTGCATCTTGTGCATGAAATATTCGCCATTCCTCTGCATGCTCATATCACGCCAATCTCCTCCACCTTTCAGGTGCTCTGCTTGATCATCATCGTGACTCTTCAGCTACTCTGATGGTTCACCCCATGTGTCTATGATCACTAGGTGTTATGCCAAGATTCCTTTTTATCTCTTTCAGTTGAGACTCTTCGTCTTCTTTGTTACAGTTGATCTCACCCTCTCTGATTCAGCCATAGGCTTCAATTCTCATCCATCTATCAATCCCTTCTAAGAATAGTCTTCCTTCATTGGACGAAGCTTGGAGAGTCTTCATCTCCTCTGGCGATTACACAGAGGTCTCTTCGAATTCTCTGGAAGACGCCATCAATGGTTTCTGGAAGTTTCACTGTGTCATGCATCAGTAGCCCTCCGATATCCTTTGGTTTCATTCATATCCAGAACAACCAACCACACACAATCTATCTTATTTTATTTTATACCCACCTCCATGGCGGTTCCACTTCACATTTCCTTAGGCAAAAGAAAGACAACTGTCCCAGCAACTGAAACACCAACTGATTCACAATCATGAATCCATTTCACTAACAAATTCGTAACTGAGAGGTTATTTGTGAGAGAGAATAGTAACCCTCCGATCAACACTTGATCTGATAGTTCAGATCATTCTGTGATTTCGCATATTGCAATTTCGACACTCCTGATGTTCAATGTTCTTCTCACTTACAAATCCCGATCTACAAAATTCTGATACACAACTTTTCTGCACTAGCTCCTTCCCCTATATGACTATGGTCATAACAAAGTGCCTATGCAAAAAGCGCTTTTGCGATTTCTCATTTAGTGAATTTCAACACTATGCTTCATTGACCCCAATTTAGCGAAAATTTGATCACTTGCCACATGTCCTATGATTCGATGGTCCAGATGTGATCTTGATTCAATGGCTACGATTGAATCACGACTTCACGATTTCGACATTCTTGTTGCATTGGGTTCTTTGCCTCTCCATGTCGCGATTCGTGAAGCTCCGATATTTAGTTATGTCAATGGTCCAGATCTGATCTCTATTCAACGGCTGCAATTAAATCACAATTTCACTTATCACGAAATCAACATTCTTGTTGCATTGTTTACTTGCCACTCCATGTTGCGATCCCCGAAACTCCGATATGGAGTTGGATCAATGGTCCAGATAAGATCTTGATTCAACGGCTATGATTGAATCACAATTTCACATATCACGATATTGACATTCCTATGGATGATATTACTTGACATCTCCAACTCTCGATCCCCGAAGTTCCTACATGGACTGGAATCAACGATCCAGATTGAACCTTAATATGACGGCTCATATTACATCGTGATTTCACATATCGCGAAATCGAGATTTCTGTGGATGATATTACTTGCAATCTCCAACTCTCGATCCCCGAAACTCTGACAGGGAGTTGGATCAACGGTCCACATAAACCCCTGAGATGGACAGTCCTCCTACTTTCAGGATTTTGTGAGCCCTCTACTCCTTGCACTTTAAATATAGTGCAGGTTCTCCTTGATCCAACGGTGGTCGGACCCTGTGCTTAGATCTAATGCCTGATATCTATCCTCCTCTTCAGCGTGCTCTTCTTGTCTATATTCATATCTAACGGCCCTCATTCTGTCAGGAATTTTGGATGGGATCCAATGATCAGAAATGCTTCACAAAATTTACGATACTTCATAATGCCTGATCAATGTTGCGTTGCCTTCGATCATTCGATCTTCCTAGACTTATCTTCTATTTTCTTGTTGATCATTGCTGCTATACTCAAGCCATCATTACTACTGTACTTTCCATCAATGACAAGCTTACGCTACCTATAAAACATACCAAACATCCTCTGCACTATCTCTTTTGATCTTATAGAGGTTTCTCTATAACTTCTTCCCAAAATAATTCTGGTGCCCATCTATTACATTCTTCCTATATTCATGCCATATTCATTGCTGTACTTTCCATCAATGACAACCTGTTAAACATTTCCAACAATCTCCCCCTTTGGCATTGATGGCAACAAAGGCACCCATATTCTTTTCTCCCCCTTTGACATCAATGTCAAAGAGAACATGCTCCCCCTGAGCTGTTGCAGTATTTTAGGAGGTATCAGATATTAAATCAATGCAAACTCCCCCTGACAGGATGGAATCTCTCATTTGAGGCCTGCATAGTATTTGTATCTAAACCAGAGTCTTCTCTTTCTGATTCTTGGACCTGTTCATATTTAGCCTCCGCTGTATCCTCTGTGGAAAATTCAAAATTGCTCACCTCTCTTACTCGGACTCCTTTATAAATCTTCTCATGAGTGGATGACTCCCCCTGTCACTGTTATCTCTCTGCTTCTGACTATTTTCCCCCTTTGTTCCTAAAAGGTTAACTTTCCTTGATAAGGTCTTTCCTATTGTTGTCTCTGCAGGATGTCATGTGTATCATATTGTATATCAGAATGTTGTTGTCCTATTTGAACACTGTGCAATTGTAACTTGTACCTTTTAAATAGACCTTGGATCTCCCCATTGAATCTCATCGATATCTATTATTGCAATTTTCATTTTTCTTCCATGATGCATTCAATCCAGGGCTTTTATGTCCATATTCAATCACAAGAGAAAACTACTACACCCACCCTCACGCCTGCTTTTCTTTCTCACAAATGAAGGACCTATATCAGGTTTCTTAGGAGCACTGATTTCTACCTTGTTGAGTCCAATATCGGATTTGTCATTTGGTGATCTATGGCTATCCAAGACCTTGTCCAGAGTCATGGATCTTCTCAAGAACTTGATTTGGGTGTCTACCTTCTCAACCTTCAAGACTTCTGCTTCCTGTTTATGACATGGTTCTTCTCCTATTTCATCCATGGGGTTAATGCTAATTGAATATGCTTTTATTGTATCTGAATCTTCTTCTTTACTTGCAAGGGAGGACTCAATTTCAACATCATTAATTTTCTTTATACTTTCATTCACCACTTGTCTTGATTTTATATTTACCTTACATTCTTTGAACGTGAGCACCTCTTCACTACCTCTGTCACATTTTTGACTTGTACTGAGCAAATTATGTTTCAGACCATCCACTAGCAGAACGTACTGGGCATCTCCTTTGTCATTACTCAAACTCATCATCCCTCTATCCTTGATTTTACCTGGTTCATCATTTTCAAGGGTCACTTTTCCTGTTTTTCTTTTACTTATGGACAGTAGCTTATCCTTGTCTTCATTCATGTGCTTGGAACATCCACTATCTATATTTCCAGAGGCCTTTTGTTTTTGAGTTGAAAGTGCTTGACCACATTTTTCACTATCTTTCCTCTTCCATGTGCTGATCTTTCTATCTAAGAACTTTATCCTTGGATCTGCTTTGTAATTCTTGAGATGCAAGTTTGCAGCTTTGTGGCCAAAGTTTTGAAAGTTATAACATTCAATATCATTGTTTAATAAGTCAAAGTTGAATTTGTAGCATTGTCTACTCATTGATTGTTTATTAATCCTTGTCCTCCTCTGTTGCATGTCTCTAGACTTAATTTGGCAATTTGCAATCTGTGATGGTTTGTTACTTTGGTGTATCATTCTTTGTTGTGGCAGATATTTATTCCTTGGAAATCTTAATTTCTTATGTCTAAGTCTTAAGGAACAATTTACAGCTTTGTGAACAAAGTTAGAACAGTAGAAACAATATCCATAGAAGAATTCTTTGTACCTGGAAAATGGTTGTCTTCTTTGAGAAAATTGATTTCTTTCATGTTGATGATGTCTTTGAGCAAGGAGTGCAATATTTCTTTGTTCTACAGATTCAGTCCTGGCACCTTTTTATTTACTTGTCCTGGGTGGTTGATTGTCTTCCTTTGTTTCTGCAGGCTTGTTATTGTCATTGGTTGTACTTTTGACAATCTTGATGGGTTCTTCATTTCCTGACTTCCCACTGCTTGATCCCTCTTCATAACCCAAACCAGTTTTCAGCTTTGGATTCCTTTGCTGATTCAAAATGGTGGCTAATCATTTTGAGGCTTTGATACTTGACAAATTCTGATTATACAAGGCTTGAAATTTCTCCATATCTTTCCTTGTTTTCACTACTTCTAGTTCTAATGATTCACATCTTGTCTTCTTTTCTGATAGCTGCTGTTTCAGAATCTCTTTGATTTTCTTTGTCTCTTCCAATTCTACTTTTAGTAGGACAAGATCTTCACCAGGTTCTTGACTGTCTTTCTCGAACTGTATCAACAATTGTCTTTGCTTTCTATTCTTGATTCTTAGTTTGTCAATCTCTTCCAATGCACTGATCAGTTCTCCTTCCATGTCAACCATAGCTTCTTCATCATTCTCTTCACTGACTGTTCTTTCATTATCATAATCCTCTTTGGCCATAAGCGAGAAGTCATTTACTTTATCTTCACATGAGGAATCACTATCAGTGTCTTCTGAGGAGTCATCATTGTTTACACATAAACTCTTCCTCTTATCAAATCTTCTTGATTTGTGCTTCTCTTCATCTTCAGAGTTTTGATCATGTTTCTTGTGTGGACATTTATTTGAAAAATGACCTATCTTACCACAGTTGAAACATTTGAAGGGGATCTTACCTTGGTACTTTCCTGATCCTTTCTTTAATCTTCTCATGAATTTTGCTTCAATTTCATCAGGCTCACAATCCTCATTCTTATCTGCTTTAAATGATGCTTCTCTAGAGGTGGTTTTATCTGTAACTATCCTCATTTC